>JAHLWY010000129.1:0-20120 GCA_020002185.1 Paraescarpia echinospica
CAACTGATTCGGAGAACTTCCATACATTGCATAAGATATCAGCAAGGGGTAGCATACAACTATGACGAAGTACAACCGATTCAGCGAACTTCCATACATTGAATAAGATATCAGCAAGGGGTAACGTACAACTGTGACGAAGTACAACCGATTCAGCGAACATCCATACATTGCATAAGATATCAGCAAGGGGTAACGTACAACTATGACGAAGTACAACTGATTCGGCGAACTCCCATACATTGCATAAGATATCAGCAACGGGTAACGTACAACTGTGACGAAGTACAACTGATTCAGCGAACTTCCATACATTGCATAACATATCAGCAAGGGGAAACGTACAACTGTGACGAAGTACAACCGATTCAGCGAACTTCCATACATTGCATAACATATCAGCAAGGGGTAGCGTACAACTGTGACGAAGTACAACTGATTCGGAGAACTTCCATACATTGCATAAGATATAAGCAAGGGGTAACGTACAACTGTGACGAAGTACAACCGATTCAGCGAACTTCCATACATTGCATAATATATCAGCAAGGGGTAACGTACAACTATAACGAAGTAGAGCTGATTCAGCGAACTTCCATACATTGCATAACATATCAGCAAGGGGTAACGTACAACAGTGACGAAGTACAACTGATTCGGAGAACTTCCATACATTGCATATGGTATCAGCAAGGGGTAACATACAACTATGACGAAGTACAACTGATTCGGAGAACTTCCATACATTGCATAAGATAAATTATCAGCAAGGGGTAGCGTACAGCTGATTCAGCGAAATTCCATACATTGCATAACATATCAACAAGGGGTAACGTACAACTATAACGAAGTACAGCTGATTCAGCAAACTTCCATACTTTGCATAAGATATCAGCAAGGGGTAACGTACAACTGTGACTAAGTACAACCGATTCAGCGAACTTCCATACATTGCATAAGATATCAGTGTAACGCACCCCATTAGGCAACGACCAGCTGAACTTCCATACATTGCATAAGATATCAGCAAGGGTAGCGTACAACTGTGATCAAGTACAACTGATTCGGAGAACTTCCATACATTGCATAAGATATCAGCAAGGAGTAACGTACAACAGTGACGAAGTACAACTGATTCGGAGAACTTCCAAACTTTGCATTAGATAAATTATCAGCAAGGGGTAGAGTACAGCTGATTCAGCGAACTTCCATACATTGCATAATATATCAGCAAGGGGTAAAGTACAACTGTGACGAAGTACAACTGATTCGGAGAACTTCCATACATTGTATAAGATATAAGCAAGGGGTAACGTATTAACCGTACGAAGTACAAACTGATTCCAGCATGAAATCATACATTGCATAATATATCAGCAAGGGTGGCGTACAACCGATTCGGAGAACTTCCAAACATTGCATGAGATAAACAACAGGAAGGGTAGCGTACAGCTGATTCAGCGAACTTCCATACTACTGCATGTAACATATCAACAAGGGGTAACGCGTGGCTAACTATGACGAAGCAAGTACAACTGATCTGGCGAACTTCCATACATTGCATAAGATATCAGCAAGGGGTAACGTACAACTATAACGAAGTACAGCTGATTCAGCGAACTTCCATACATTGCATAATACATCAGCAAGGGGTAACGTACAACTGTGACGAAGTACAACTGATTCGGAGAACTTCCATACATTGCATAAGATATCAGCAAGGGGTAGCATACAACTATGACGAAGTACAACCGATTCAGCGAACTTCCATACATTGAATAAGATATCAGCAAGGGGTAACGTACAACTGTGACGAAGTACAACCGATTCAGCGAACATCCATACATTGCATAAGATATCAGCAAGGGGTAACGTACAACTATGACGAAGTACAACTGATTCGGCGAACTTCCATACATTGCATAATATATCAGCAAGGGGTAACGTACAACTGTGACGAAGTACAACCGATTCAGCGAACTTCCATACATTGCATAAGATATCAGCAAGGGGTAACGTACAACTATAACGAAGTAGAGCTGATTCAGCGAACTTCCATACATTGCATAACATATCAGCAAGGGGTAACGTACAACAGTGACGAAGTACAACTGATTCGGAGAACTTCCATACATTGCATAAGATATCATCAAGGGGTAACGTACAACTGTGACGAAGTACAACCGATTCAGCGAACTTCCATACATTGCATAACATATCAGCAATGGGTAACGTACAACTATAACGAAGTAGAGCTGATTCAGCAAACTTCCATACATTGCATAACATATCAGCAAGGGGTAACGTACAACAGTGACGAAGTACAACTGATTCGGAGAACTTCCATACATTGCATAAGGTATCAGCAAGGGGTAACATACAACTATGACGAAGTACAACTGATTCGGAGAACTTCTATACATTGCATAAGATAAATTATCAGCAAGGGGTAGCGTACAGCTGATTCAGCGAACTTCCATACATTGCATAACATATCAACAAGGGGTAACGTACAACTATAACGAAGTACAGCTGATTCAGCAAACTTCCATACATTCCATAATATATCAGCAAGGGGTAACGTACAACTGTGATGAAGTACAACTGATTCGGAGAACTTCCATACTTTGCATAAGATATCAGCAAGGGGTAACGTACAACTGTGACGAAGTACAACCGATTCAGCGAACTTCCATACATTGCATAAGATATCAGCAAGGGGTAGCGTACAACTGTGATCAAGTACAACTGATTCGGAGAACTTCCATACATTGCATAAGATATCAGCAAGGAGTAACGTACAACAGTGACGAAGTACAACTGATTCGGAGAACTTCCAAACTTTGCATTAGATAAATTATCAGCAAGGGGTAGAGTACAGCTGATTCAGCGAACTTCCATACATTGCATAATATATCAGCAAGGGGTAAAGTACAACTGTGACGAAGTACAACTGATTCGGAGAACTTCCATACATTGTATAAGATATAAGCAAGGGGTTACGTACAACTGTGACGAAGTACAACCGATTCAGCGAAATTCCATACATTGCATAATATATCAGCAAGGGGTAGCGTACAACTGATTCGGAGAACTTCCAAACATTGCATGAGATAAATTATCAGGAAGGGGTAGCGTACAGCTGATTCAGCGAACTTCCATACATTGCATAACATATCAACAAGGGGTAACGTACAACTATGACGAAGTACAACTGATTCGGCGAACTTCCATACATTGCATAAGATATCAGCAAGGGGTAACGTACAACTATAACGAAGTACAGCTGATTCAGCGATCTTCCATACATTGCATAATACATCAGCAAGGGGTAACGTACAACTGTGACGAAGTACAACTGATTCGGAGAACTTCCATACATTGCATAAGATATCAGCAAGGGGTAGCATACAACTATGACGAAGTACAACCGATTCAGCGAACTTCCATACATTGAATAAAATATCAGCAAGGGGTAACGTACAACTGTGACGAAGTACAACCGATTCAGCGAACATCCATACATTGCATAAGATATCAGCAAGGGGTAACGTACAACTATGACGAAGTACAACTGATTCGGCGAACTCCCATACATTGCATAAGATATCAGCAACGGGTAACGTACAACTGTGACGAAGTACAACTGATTCAGCGAACTTCCATACATTGCATAACATATCAGCAAGGGGAAGCGTACAACTGTGACGAAGTACAACCGATTCAGCGAACTTCCATACATTGCATAACATATCAGCAAGGGGTAGCGTACAACTGTGACGAAGTACAACTGATTCGGAGAACTTCCATACATTGCATAGGATATCAGCAAGGGGTAACGTACAACTGTGACGAAGTACAACCGATTCAGCGAACTTCCATACATTGCATAAGATATCAGCAAGGGGTAACGTACAACTATAACGAAGTAGAGCTGATTCAGCGAACTTCCATACATTGCATAACATATCAGGAAGGGGTAACGTACAACAGTGACGAAGTACAACTGATTCGGAGAACTTCCATACATTGCATAAGGTATCAGCAAGGGGTAACATACAACTATGACGAAGTACAACTGATTCGGAGAACTTCCATACATTGCATAAGATAAATTATCAGCAAGGGGTAGCGTACAGCTGATTCAGCGAACTTCCATACATTGCATAACATATCAACAAGGGGTAACGTACAACTATAACGAAGTACAGCTGATTCAACAAACTTCCATACTTTGCATAAGATATCAGCAAGGGGTAACGTACAACTGTGACGAAGTACAACCGATTCAGCGAACTTCCATACATTGCATAAGATATCAGCAAGGGGTAGCGTACAACTGTGATGAAGTACAACTGATTCGGAGAACTTCCATACATTGCATAAGATATCAGCAAGGAGTAACGTACAACTGTGACGAAGTACAACCGATTCAGCGAACTACCATACATTGCATAAGATATCAGCAAGGGGTAGCGTACAACTGTGACGAAGTACAACTGATTCAGAGAACTTCCATACATTGCATGAGATAAATTATCAGCAAGGGGTAGCGTACAACTGTGACGAAGTACAACTGATTCGGAGAACTTCCAAACATTGCATGAGATAAATTATCAGCAAGGGGTAGCATACAGCTGATTCAGCGTAGTTCCATACATTGCATAAAATATCAGCAAGGGGTAACGTACAACAATAACGAAGTACAGCTGATTCAGCGAACTTCCATACATTGCATAATATATCAGCAAGGGGTAACGTACAAATGTGACGAAGTACAACTGATTCGGAGAACTTCCATACATTGCATAAGATATCAGCAAAGGGTAGCGTACAACTGTGACGAAGTACAACTGATTCGGAGAACTTCCATACATTGCATAAGATATCATCAAGGGGTAACGTACAAATGTGACGAAGTACAACCGATTCAGCGAACTTCCATACATTGCATAACATATCAGCAAGGGGTAACGTACAACTATAACGAAGTAGAGCTGATTCAGCGAACTTCCATACATTGCATAACATATCAGCAAGGGGTAACGTACAACAGTGACGATGTACAACTGATTCGGAGAACTTCCATACATTGCATAAGGTATCAGCAAGGGGTAACGTTCAACTATCACGAAGTACAACTGATTCGGAGAACTTCCATACATTGCATGAGATAAATTATCAGCAAGGGGTAGCGTACAGCTGATTCATCGAACTTCCATACATTGCAAAATATATCAGCAAGGGGTAATGTACAACTGTGACGAAGTACAACTGATTCGGAGAACTTCCAAACATTGCATGAGATAAAAATTATCAGCAAGGGGTAGCGTACAGCTGATTCAGCGAACTTCCATACATTGCATAACATATCAACAAGGGGTAACGTACAACTATGACGAAGTACAACTGATTCGGCGAACTTCCATACATTGCATAAGATATCAGCAAGGGGTAACGTACAACTATAACGAAGTACAGCTGATTCAGCGAACTTCCATACATTGCATAATATATCAGCAAGGGGTAGCGTACAACTATGACGAAGTACAACTGATTCGGAGAACTTCCATACATTGCATAAGATATCAGCAAGGAGTAGCGTACAACTATGACGAAGTACAACTGATTCGGAGAACTTCCATACATTGCATAAGATATCAGTAAGGGGTAACGTACAACTGTGACGAAGTACAACCGATTCAGCGAAATTCCATACATTGCATAAGATATCAGCAAGGGGTAACGTACAACTATAATGAAGTACAGCTGATTCAGCGAACTTCCATACATTGCATAATATATCAGCAAGGGGTAATGTACAACAATGACGAAGTACAACTGATTCGGAGAACTTCCATACATTGCATAAGGTATCAGCAAGGGGTAACGTACAACTGTGACGAAGTACAACTGATTCGGAGAACTTCCAAACATTGCATGAGATAAATTATCAGGAAGGGGTAGCGTACAGCTGATTCAGCGAACTTCCATACATTGCATAACATATCAACAAGGGGTAACGTACAACTATGACGAAGTACAACTGATTCGGCGAACTTCCATACATTGCATAAGATATCAGCAAGGGGTAACGTACAACTATAACGAAGTACAGCTGATTCAGCGAACTTCCATACATTGCATAATACATCAGCAAGGGGTAACGTACAACTGTGACGAAGTACAACTGATTCGGAGAACTTCCATACATTGCATAAGATATCAGCAAGGGGTAGCATACAACTATGACGAAGTACAACCGATTCAGCGAACTTCCATACATTGAATAAGATATCAGCAAGGGGTAACGTACAACTGTGACGAAGTACAACCGATTCAGCGAACATCCATACATTGCATAAGATATCAGCAAGGGGTAACGTACAACTATGACGAAGTACAACTGATTCGGCGAACTCCCATACATTGCATAAGATATCAGCAACGGGTAACGTACAACTGTGACGAAGTACAACTGATTCAGCGAACTTCCATACATTGCATAACATATCAGCAAGGGGAAACGTACAACTGTGACGAAGTACAACCGATTCAGCGAACTTCCATACATTGCATAACATATCAGCAAGGGGTAGCGTACAACTGTGACGAAGTACAACTGATTCGGAGAACTTCCATACATTGCATAAGATATAAGCAAGGGGTAACGTACAACTGTGACGAAGTACAACCGATTCAGCGAACTTCCATACATTGCATAATATATCAGCAAGGGGTAACGTACAACTATAACGAAGTAGAGCTGATTCAGCGAACTTCCATACATTGCATAACATATCAGCAAGGGGTAACGTACAACAGTGACGAAGTACAACTGATTCGGAGAACTTCCATACATTGCATATGGTATCAGCAAGGGGTAACATACAACTATGACGAAGTACAACTGATTCGGAGAACTTCCATACATTGCATAAGATAAATTATCAGCAAGGGGTAGCGTACAGCTGATTCAGCGAAATTCCATACATTGCATAACATATCAACAAGGGGTAACGTACAACTATAACGAAGTACAGCTGATTCAGCAAACTTCCATACTTTGCATAAGATATCAGCAAGGGGTAACGTACAACTGTGACTAAGTACAACCGATTCAGCGAACTTCCATACATTGCATAAGATATCAGCAAGGGGTAGCGTACAACTGTGATGAAGTACAACTGATTCGGAGAACTTCCATACATTGCATAAGATATCAGCAAGGAGTAACGTACAACAGTGACGAAGTACAACCGATTCAGCGAACTACCATACATTGCATAAGATATCAGCAAGGGGTAGCGTACAACTGTGACGAAGTACAACTGATTCAGAGAACTTCCATACATTGCATGAGATAAATTATCAGCAAGGGGTAGCGTACAACTGTGACGAAGTACAACTGATTCGGAGAACTTCCAAACATTGCATGAGATAAATTATCAGCAAGGGGTAGCATACAGCTGATTCAGCGTAGTTCCATACATTGCATAAAATATCAGCAAGGGGTAACGTACAACAATAACGAAGTACAGCTGATTCAGCGAACTTCCATACATTGCATAATATATCAGCAAGGGGTAACGTACAAATGTGACGAAGTACAACTGATTCGGAGAACTTCCATACATTGCATAAGATATCAGCAAGGGGTAGCGTACAACTGTGACGAAGTACAACTGATTCGGAGAACTTCCATACATTGCATAAGATATCATCAAGGGGTAACGTACAACTGTGACGAAGTACAACCGATTCAGCGAACTTCCATACATTGCATAACATATCAGCAAGGGGTAACGTACAACTATAACGAAGTAGAGCTGATTCAGCGAACTTCCATACATTGCATAACATATCAGCAAGGGGTAACGTACAACAGTGACGATGTACAACTGATTCGGAGAACTTCCATACATTGCATAAGGTATCAGCAAGGGGTAACGTTCAACTATCACGAAGTACAACTGATTCGGAGAACTTCCATACATTGCATGAGATAAATTATCAGCAAGGGGTAGCGTACAGCTGATTCATCGAACTTCCATACATTGCAAAATATATCAGCAAGGGGTAATGTACAACTGTGACGAAGTACAACTGATTCGGAGAACTTCCAAACATTGCATGAGATAAATTATCAGCAAGGGGTAGCGTACAGCTGATTCAGCGAACTTCCATACATTGCATAACATATCAACAAGGGGTAACGTACAACTATGACGAAGTACAACTGATTCGGCGAACTTCCATACATTGCATAAAATATCAGCAAGGGGTAACGTACAACTATAACGAAGTACAGCTGATTCAGCGAACTTCCATACATTGCATAATATATCAGCAAGGGGTAGCGTACAACTATGACGAAGTACAACTGATTCGGAGAACTTCCATACATTGCATAAGATATCAGCAAGGAGTAGCGTACAACTATGACGAAGTACAACTGATTCGGAGAACTTCCATACATTGCATAAGATATCAGTAAGGGGTAACGTACAACTGTGACGAAGTACAACCGATTCAGCGAAATTCCATACATTGCATAAGATATCAGCAAGGGGTAACGTACAACTATAATGAAGTACAGCTGATTCAGCGAACTTCCATACATTGCATAATATATCAGCAAGGGGTAACGTACAACAATGAAGAAGTACAACTGATTCGGAGAACTTCCATACATTGCATAAGGTATCAGCAAGGGGTAACGTACAACTGTGACGAAGTACAACTGATTCGGAGAACTTCCAAACTTTGCATTAGATAAATTATCAGCAAGGGGTAGAGTACAGCTGATTCAGCGAACTTCCGTACATTGCATAATATATCAGCAGGGGGTAACGTACAACTGTGACGAAGTACAACTGATTCGGAGAACTTCCATACATTGCATAAGATATCAGCAAGGGGTAACGTACAACTATAACGAAGTACAGCTGATTCAGCGAACTTCCATACATTGAATAAGATATCAGCAAGGGGTAACGTACAACTGTGACGAAGTACAACCGATTCAGCGAACATCCATACATTGCATAAGATATCAGCAAGGGGTAACGTACAACTATGATGAAGTACAACTGATTCGGCGAACTCCCATACATTTCATAACATATCAGCAAGGGGTAGCGTACTACTGTGACGAAGTACAACTGATTCGGCGAACTTCCATACATTGCATAAGATATCAGCAAGGGGTAGCGTACTACTGTGACGAAGTACAACTGATTCGGCGAACTTCCATACATTGCATAAGATATCAGCAAGGGGTAACATACATCTGTGACGAAGTACAACCGATTTGCGAACATCCATACATTGCATAAGATATCAGCAAGGGGTAACGTACAACTATGACGAAGTACAACGGATTCGGCGAACTTCCATACATTGCATAAGATATCAGCAACGGGTAACGTACAACTGTGAAGAAGTACAACCGATTCAGCGAACTTCCATACATTGCATAATATATCAGCAAGGGGTAACGTACAACAGTGACGAAGTACAACTGATTCGGAGAACTTCCATACATTGCATAAGGTATCAGCAAGGGGTAACGTACAACTGTGACGAAGTACAACTGATTCGGAGAACTTCCAAACTTTGCATTAGATAAATTATCAGCAAGGGGTAGAGTACAGCTGATTCAGCGAACTTCCATACATTGCATAATATATCAGCAAGGGGTAACGTACAACTGTGACGAAGTACAACTGATTCGGAGAACTTCCATACATTGCATAAGATATCAGCAAGGGGTAACGTACAACTGTGACGAAGTACAACCGATTCAGCGAACTTCCATACATTGCATAAGATATCAGCAAGGGGTAACGTACAACTATAACGAAGTACAGCTGATTCAGCGAACTTCCATACATTGCATAACATATCAGCAAGGGGTAACGTACAACAGTGACAAAGTACAACTGATTCGGAGAACTTCCATACATTGCATAAGGTATCAGCAAGGGGTAACATACAACTATGACGAAGTACAACTGATTCGGAGAACTTCCATACATTGCATGAGATAAATTATCAGCAAGGGGTAGCGTACAGCTGATTCAGCGAACTTCCATACATTGCATAACATATCAACAAGGGGTAACATACAACTATAACGAAGTACAGCTGATTCAGCAAACTTCCATACATTCCATAATATATCAGCAAGGGGTAACGTACAACTGTGATAAAGTACAACTGATTCGGAGAACTTCCATACTTTGCATAAGATATCAGCAAGGGGTAACGTACAACTGTGGCGAAGTACAACCGATTCAGCGAACTTCCATACATTGCATAAGATATCAGCAAGGGGTAGCGTACAACTGTGATGAAGTACAACTGATTCGGAGAACTTCCATACATTGCATGAGATAAATTATCAGCAAGGGGTAGCGTACAACTGTGACGAAGTACAACTGATTCGGAAAACTTCCAAACATTGCATGAGATAAATTATCAGCAAGGGGTAGTGTACAGCTGATTCAGCGTAGTTCCATACATTGCATAAGATATCAGCAAGGGGTAACGTACAACTATAACGAAGTACAGCTGATTCAGCGAACTTCCATACATTGCATAATATATCAGCAAGGGGTAACGTACAACTGTGACGAAGTACAACTGATTCGGAGAACTTCCATACATTGCATAAGATATCAGCAAGGGGTAGCGTACAACTGTGACGAAGTACAACTGATTCGGAGAACTTCCATACATTGCATAAGATATCATCAAGGGGTAACGTACAACTGTGACGAAGTACAACCGATTCAGCGAACTTCCATACATTGCATAACATATCAGCAATGGGTAACGTACAACTATAACGAAGTAGAGCTGATTCAGCAAACTTCCATACATTGCATAACATATCAGCAAGGGGTAACGTACAACAGTGACGAAGTACAACTGATTCGGAGAACTTCCATACATTGCATAAGGTATCAGCATGGGGTAACGTTCAACTATGACGAAGTACAACTGATTCGGAGAACTTCCATACATTGCATAAGATAAATTATCAGCAAGGGGTAGCGTACAGCTGATTCAGCGAACTTCCATACATTGCAAAATATATCAGCAAGGGGTAATGTACAACTGTGACGAAGTACAACTGATTCGGAAAACTTCCATACATTGCATGAGATAAATTATCAGCAAGGGGTAGCGTACAGCTGATTCAGCGAACTTCCATACATTGCATAATATATCAGCAAGGGGTAACGTACAACTGTGATGAAGTACAACTGATTCGGAGAACTTCCAAACATTGCATGAGATAAATTATCAGCAAGGGGTAGCGTACAGCTGATTCAGCGAACTTCCATACATTGCATAACATATCAACAAGGGGTAACGTACAACTATGACGAAGTACAACTGATTCGGCGAACTTCCATACATTGCATAAGATATCAGCAAGGGGTAACGTACAACTATAACGAAGTACAGCTGATTCAGCGAACTTCCATACATTGCATAATAAATCAGCAAGGGGTAGCGTACAACTATGACGAAGTACAACTGATTCGGAGAACTTCCATACATTGCATAAGATATCAGCAAGGAGTAGCGTACAACTATGACGAAGTACAACTGATTCGGAGAACTTTCATACATTGCATAAGATATCAGCAAGGGGTAACGTACAACTGTGACGAAGTACAACCGATTCAGCGAAATTCCATACATTGCATAAGATATCAGCAAGGGGTAACGTACAACTATAACGAAGTACAGATGATTCAGCGAACTTCCATACATTGCATAATATATCAGCAAGGGGTAACGTACAACTATAACGAAGTAGAGCTGATTCAGCGAACTTCCATACATTGCATAACATATCAGCAAGGGGTAACGTACAACAGTGACGAAGTACAACTGATTCGGAGAACTTCCAAACTTTGCATTATATAAATTATCAGCAAGGGGTAGAGTACAGCTGATTCAGCGAACTTCCATACATTGCATAATATATCAGCAAGGGGTAAAGTACAACTGTGACGAAGTACAACTGATTCGGAGAACTTCCATACATTGTATAAGATATAAGCAAGGGGTTACGTACAACTGTGACGAAGTACAACCGATTCAGCGAAATTCCATACATTGCATAAGATATCAGCAAGGGGTAGCGTACAACTGATTCGGAGAACTTCCAAACATTGCATGAGATAAATTATCAGGAAGGGGTAGCGTACAGCTGATTCAGCGAACTTCCATACATTGCATAACATATCAACAAGGGGTAACGTACAACTATGACGAAGTACAACTGATTCGGCGAACTTCCATACATTGCATAAGATATCAGCAAGGGGTAACGTACAACTATAACGAAGTACAGCTGATTCAGCGAACTTCCATACATTGCATAATACATCAGCAAGGGGTAACGTACAACTGTGACGAAGTACAACTGATTCGGAGAACTTCCATACATTGCATAAGATATCAGCAAGGGGTAGCATACAACTATGACGAAGTACAACCGATTCAGCGAACTTCCATACATTGAATAAGATATCAGCAAGGGGTAACGTACAACTGTGACGAAGTACAACCGATTCAGCGAACATCCATACATTGCATAAGATATCAGCAAGGGGTAACGTACAACTATGACGAAGTACAACTGATTCGGCGAACTCCCATACATTGCATAAGATATCAGCAACGGGTAACGTACAACTGTGACGAAGTACAACTGATTCAGCGAACTTCCATACATTGCATAACATATCAGCAAGGGGAAGCGTACAACTGTGACGAAGTACAACCGATTCAGCGAACTTCCATACATTGCATAACATATCAGCAAGGGGTAGCGTACAACTGTGACGAAGTACAACTGATTCGGAGAACTTCCATACATTGCATAAGATATCAGCAAGGGGTAACGTACAACTGTGACGAAGTACAACCGATTCAGCGAACTTCCATACATTGCATAAGATATCAGCAAGGGGTAACGTACAACTATAACGAAGTACAGCTGATTCAGCGAACTTCCATACATTGCATAACATATCAGCAAGGGGTAACGTACAACTGTGACGAAGTACAACTGATTCGGAGAACTTCCATACATTGCATAAAATATCAGCAAGGGGTAGCGTACAACTGTGACGAAGTACAACTGATTCGGAGAACTTCCATACATTGCATAAGATATCATCAAGGGGTAACGTACAACTGTGACGAAGTACAACCGATTCAGCGAACTTCCATACATTGCATAACATATCAGCAATGGGTAACGTACAACTATAACGAAGTAGAGCTGATTCAGCAAACTTCCATACATTGCATAACATATCAGCAAGGGGTAACGTACAACAGTGACGAAGTACAACTGATTCGGAGAACTTCCATACATTGCATAAGGTATCAGCATGGGGTAACGTTCAACTATGACGAAGTACAACTGATTCGGAGAACTTCCATACATTGCATGAGATAAATTATCAGCAAGGGGTAGCGTACAGCTGATTCAGCGAACTTCCATACATTGCAAAATATATCAGCAAGGGGTAATGTACAACTGTGACGAAGTACAACTGATTCGGAAAACTTCCATACATTGCATGAGATAAATTATCAGCAAGGGGTAGCGTACAGCTGATTCAGCGAACTTCCATACATTGCATAATATATCAGCAAGGGGTAACGTACAACTGTGATGAAGTACAACTGATTCGGAGAACTTCCAAACATTGCATGAGATAAATTATCAGCAAGGGGTAGCGTACAGCTGATTCAGCGAACTTCCATACATTGCATAACATATCAACAAGAGGTAACGTACAACTATGACGAAGTACAACTGATTCGGCGAACTTCCATACATTGCATAAGATATCAGCAAGGGGTAACGTACAACTATAACGAAGTACAGCTGATTCAGCGAACTTCCATACATTGCATAATAAATCAGCAAGGGGTAGCGTACAACTATGACGAAGTACAACTGATTCGGAGAACTTCCATACATTGCATAAGATATCAGCAAGGAGTAGCGTACAACTATGACGAAGTACAACTGATTCGGAGAACTTTCATACATTGCATAAGATATCAGTAAGGGGTAACGTACAACTGTGACGAAGTACAACCGATTCAGCGAAATTCCATACATTGCATAAGATATCAGCAAGGGGTAACGTACAACTATAACGAAGTACAGATGATTCAGCGAACTTCCATACATTGCATAATATATCAGCAAGGGGTAACGTACAACTATAACGAAGTAGAGCTGATTCAGCGAACTTCCATACATTGCATAACATATCAGCAAGGGGTAACGTACAACAGTGACGAAGTACAACTGATTCGGAGAACTTCCAAACTTTGCATTATATAAATTATCAGCAAGGGGTAGAGTACAGCTGATTCAGCGAACTTCCATACATTGCATAATATATCAGCAAGGGGTAAAGTACAACTGTGACGAAGTACAACTGATTCGGAGAACTTCCATACATTGTATAAGATATAAGCAAGGGGTTACGTACAACTGTGACGAAGTACAACCGATTCAGCGAAATTCCATACATTGCATAAGATATCAGCAAGGGGTAGCGTACAACTGATTCGGAGAACTTCCAAACATTGCATGAGATAAATTATCAGGAAGGGGTAGCGTACAGCTGATTCAGCGAACTTCCATACATTGCATAACATATCAACAAGGGGTAACGTACAACTATGACGAAGTACAACTGATTCGGCGAACTTCCATACATTGCATAAGATATCAGCAAGGGGTAACGTACAACTATAACGAAGTACAGCTGATTCAGCGAACTTCCATACATTGCATAATACATCAGCAAGGGGTAACGTACAACTGTGACGAAGTACAACTGATTCGGAGAACTTCCATACATTGCATAAGATATCAGCAAGGGGTAGCATACAACTATGACGAAGTACAACCGATTCAGCGAACTTCCATACATTGAATAAGATATCAGCAAGGGGTAACGTACAACTGTGACGAAGTACAACCGATTCAGCGAACATCCATACATTGCATAAGATATCAGCAAGGGGTAACGTACAACTATGACGAAGTACAACTGATTCGGCGAACTCCCATACATTGCATAATATATCAGCAACGGGTAACGTACAACTGTGACGAAGTACAACTGATTCAGCGAACTTCCATACATTGCATAACATATCAGCAAGGGGAAGCGTACAACTGTGACGAAGTACAACCGATTCAGCGAACTTCCATACATTGCATAACATATCAGCAAGGGGTAGCGTACAACTGTGACGAAGTACAACTGATTCGGAGAACTTCCATACATTGCATAGGATATCAGCAAGGGGTAACGTACAACTGTGACGAAGTACAACCGATTCAGCGAACTTCCATACATTGCATAAGATATCAGCAAGGGGTAACGTACAACTATAACGAAGTAGAGCTGATTCAGCGAACTTCCATACATTGCATAACATATCAGCAAGGGGTAACGTACAACAGTGACGAAGTACAACTGATTCGGAGAACTTCCATACATTGCATAAGATATCATCAAGGGGTAACGTACAACTGTGACGAAGTACAACCGATTCAGCGAACTTCCATACATTGCATAACATATCAGCAATGGGTAACGTACAACTATAACGAAGTAGAGCTGATTCAGCAAACTTCCATACATTGCATAACATATCAGCAAGGGGTAACGTACAACAGTGACGAAGTACAACTGATTCGGAGAACTTCCATACATTGCATAAGGTATCAGCATGGGGTAACGTTCAACTATGACGAAGTACAACTGATTCGGAGAACTTCCATACATTGCATAAGATAAATTATCAGCAAGGGGTAGCGTACAGCTGATTCAGCGAACTTCCATACATTGCAAAATATATCAGCAAGGGGTAATGTACAACTGTGACGAAGTACAACTGATTCGGAAAACTTCCATACATTGCATGAGATAAATTATCAGCAAGGGGTAGCGTACAGCTGATTCAGCGAACTTCCATACATTGCATAATATATCAGCAAGGGGTAACGTACAACTGTGATGAAGTACAACTGATTCGGAGAACTTCCAAACATTGCATGAGATAAATTATCAGCAAGGGGTAGCGTACAGCTGATTCAGCGAACTTCCATACATTGCATAACATATCAACAAGAGGTAACGTACAACTATGACGAAGTACAACTGATTCGGCGAACTTCCATACATTGCATAAGATATCAGCAAGGGGTAACGTACAACTATAACGAAGTACAGCTGATTCAGCGAACTTCCATACATTGCATAATAAATCAGCAAGGGGTAGCGTACAACTATGACGAAGTACAACTGATTCAGAGAACTTCCATACATTGCATAAGATATCAGCAAGGAGTAGCGTACAACTATGACGAAGTACAACTGATTCGGAGAACTTCCATACATTGCATAAGATATCAGTAAGGGGTAACGTACAACTGTGACGAAGTACAACCGATTCAGCGAAATTCCATACATTGCATAAGATATCAGCAAGGGGTAACGTACAACTATAACGAAGTACAGATGATTCAGCGAACTTCCATACATTGCATAATATATCAGCAAGGGGTAACGTACAACTATAACGAAGTAGAGCTGATTCAGCGAACTTCCATACATTGCATAACATATCAGCAAGGGGTAACGTACAACAGTGACGAAGTACAACTGATTCGGAGAACTTCCAAACTTTGCATTAGATAAATTATCAGCAAGGGGTAGAGTACAGCTGATTCAGCGAACTTCCATACATTGCATAATATATCAGCAAGGGGTAAAGTACAACTGTGACGAAGTACAACTGATTCGGAGAACTTCCATACATTGTATAAGATATAAGCAAGGGGTTACGTACAACTGTGACGAAGTACAACCGATTCAGCGAAATTCCATACATTGCATAAGATATCAGCAAGGGGTAGCGTACAACTGATTCGGAGAACTTCCAAACATTGCATGAGATAAATTATCAGGAAGGGGTAGCGTACAGCTGATTCAGCGAACTTCCATACATTGCATAACATATCAACAAGGGGTAACGTACAACTATGACGAAGTACAACTGATTCGGCGAACTTCCATACATTGCATAAGATATCAGCAAGGGGTAACGTACAACTATAACGAAGTACAGCTGATTCAGCGAACTTCCATACATTGCATAATACATCAGCAAGGGGTAACGTACAACTGTGACGAAGTACAACTGATTCGGAGAACTTCCATACATTGCATAAGATATCAGCAAGGGGTAGCATACAACTATGACGAAGTACAACCGATTCAGCGAACTTCCATACATTGAATAAGATATCAGCATGGGGTAACGTACAACTGTGACGAAGTACAACCGATTCAGCGAACATCCATACATTGCATAAGATATCAGCAAGGGGTAACGTACAACTATGACGAAGTACAACTGATTCGGCGAACTCCCATACATTGCATAAGATATCAGCAACGGGTAACGTACAACTGTGACGAAGTACAACTGATTCAGCGAACTTCCATACATTGCATAACATATCAGCAAGGGGAAGCGTACAACTGTGACGAAGTACAACCGATTCAGCGAACTTCCATACATTGCATAACATATCAGCAAGGGGTAGCGTACAACTGTGACGAAGTACAACTGATTCGGAGAACTTCCATACATTGCATAAGATATCAGCAAGGGGTAACGTACAACTGTGACGAAGTACAACCGATTCAGCGAACTTCCATACATTGCATAAGATATCAGCAAGGGGTAACGTACAACTATAACGAAGTAGAGCTGATTCAGCGAACTTCCATACATTGCATAACATATCAGCAAGGGGTAACGTACAACTGTGACGAAGTACAACTGATTCGGAGAACTTCCATACATTGCATAAAATATCAGCAAGGGGTAGCGTACAACTGTGACGAAGTACAACTGATTCGGAGAACTTCCATACATTGCATAAGATATCATCAAGGGGTAACGTACAACTGTGACGAAGTACAACCGATTCAGCGAACTTCCATACATTGCATAACATATCAGCAATGGGTAACGTACAACTATAACGAAGTAGAGCTGATTCAGCAAACTTCCATATATTGCATAACATATCAGCAAGGGGTAACGTACAACAATGACGAAGTACAACTGATTCGGAGAACTTCCATACATTGCATAAGGTATCAGCATGGGGTAACGTTCAACTATGACGAAGTACAACTGATTCGGAGAACTTCCATACATTGCATGAGATAAATTATCAGCAAGGTGTAGCGTACAGCTGATTCAGCGAACTTCCATACATTGCAAAATATATCAGCAAGGGGTAATGTACAACTGTGACGAAGTACAACTGATTCGGAAAACTTCCATACATTGCATGAGATAAATTATCAGCAAGGGGTAGCGTACAACTGATTCGGAGAACTTCCATACATTGCATAAGGTATCAGCAAGGGGTAACGTACAACTGTGACGAAGTACAACTGATTCGGAGAACTTCCAAACTTTGCATTAGATAAATTATCAGCAAGGGGTAGAGTACAGCTGATTCAGCGAACTTCCATACATTGCATAATATATCAGCAGGGGGTAACGTACAACTGTGACGAAGTACAACTGATTCGGAGAACTTCCATACATTGCATAAGATATCAGCAAGGGGTAACGTACAACTATAACGAAGTACAGCTGATTCAGCAAACTTCCATACATTGCATAATATATCAGCAAGGGGTAGCGTACAACTATGACGAAGTACAACTGATTCGGAGAACTTCCATACATTGCATAAGATATCAGCAAGGAGTAGCGTACAACTATGACGAAGTACAACTGATTCGGAGAACTTTCATACATTGCATAAGATATCAGTAAGGGGTAACGTACAACTGTGACGAAGTACAACCGATTCAGCGAAATTCCATACATTGCATAAGATATCAGCAAGGGGTAACGTACAACTATAATGAAGTACAGCTGATTCAGCGAACTTCCATACATTGCATAATATATCAGCAAGGGGTAACGTACAACAATGACGAAGTACAACTGATTCGGAGAACTTCCATACATTGCATAAGGTATCAGCAAGGGGTAACGTACAACTGTGACGAAGTACAACTGATTCGGAGAACTTCCAAACTTTGCATTAGATAAATTATCAGCAAGGGGTAGAGTACAGCTGATTCAGCGAACTTCCATACATTGCATAATATATCAGCAGGGGGTAACGTACAACTGTGACGAAGTACAACTGATTCGGAGAACTTCCATACATTGCATAAGATATTAGCAATGGGTAACGTACAACTGTGACAAAGTACAACCGATTCAGCGAAATTCCATACATTGCATTAGATATCAGGAAGGGGTAGCGTACAACTGATTCGGAGAACTTCCAAACATTGCATGAGATAAATTATCAGGAAGGGGTAGCGTACAGCTGATTCAGCGAACTTCCATACATTGCATAATATATCAGCAAGGGGTAATGTACAACTGTGACGAAGTACAACTGATTCGGAGAACTTCCATACATTGCATCAGATAAATTATCAGCAAGGGGTAGCGTACAGCTGATTCAGCGAACTTCCATACATTGCATAATATATCAGCAAGGGGTAACGTACAACTGTGACGAAGTACAACTGATTCAGAGAACTTCCATACATTGCATAAGATATCAGCAAGGGGTAGCATACAACTATGACGAAGTACAACCGATTCAGCGAACTTCCATACATTGACTAAGATATCAGCAAGGGGTAACGTACAACTGTGACGAAGTACAACCGATTCAGCGAACATCCATACATTGCATAAGATATCAGCAAGGGGTAACGTACAACTATGATGAAGTACAACTGATTCGGCGAACTCCCATACATTTCATAACATATCAGCAAGGGGTAGCGTACTACTGTGACGAAGTACAACTGATTCGGCGAACTTCCATACATTGCATAAGATATCAGCAAGGGGTAGCGTACTACTGTGACGAAGTACAACTGATTCGGCGAACTTCCATACATTGCATAAGATATCAGCAAGGGGTA
>JAHLWY010000130.1:0-87500 GCA_020002185.1 Paraescarpia echinospica
CAGCATTCTGTTGCTGTCTTATTCTTCAGTGTATTATTCCAGTCTATCTTTGCTAAATATTTCCTCATTTCCTTATATCTTCCTTTTGTGGAAATTTCTCCTCAACTGCTTTTTATTATTTCTTTCTGATTTTACTTTAATGGTAAAATGTATCTGGTTGTGATCACTACTTCCCAGAGGCTCACATAATTTAACATTGTTAACTAATTCATTCTGTGAGGACAAAACTAAGTCTAACACATTCTCTCCCCTGGTTGGTTCTAGCACATGTTGAGAAAGGAAACTATCTTGTACTAAAACTAAAAACTTGTGGCCCTCACTACCCATACTCTGTAGAGATTTCCATTTTATATGCCCATGGTTGAAATCCCCCATAATAACACAGGTGTCCAGTGGGAAAACAGATGAAGATATCAGAGAATAAAAGGCCATCAATATATATATATATATATTTATGACGCTTTAATTCATATATATATATATGAAGTTATATGTGACGTATTGTCAGGATGTGCCGTCTTTTTAATAATTATTAGCCTCGCTTAACCGACTCTCGCCTGGCTGCGTGACTTCGCCAAGAAGATATCTGGCTCAGAATCGCGTTTTGACTGCTCACAGTCAGTTATGAATAAATGAATGAATGATATTTATTTCGGCTACAAGTACAAATTAGTGAACACATGTACAATGGATTATAAAAACAGAAAACAAAACAAATATTGCAACCGTGGAGGTTCTCTAGAAACCCCTAGGGGCTTACTGCGAGGACCACCAGAAATAATCATTTAAAGATAGTTTACTTGTTCCAAAAAATGAAAGCATACAAGTAGGAGAATAAGTTTAACAAGATTTAACAAGATTGCCATCCAGAGAATTAACTCTAGACGGCAGGTGGACAAGGAAGCCCTTTGGCTTATCGAGAGTTCAACCCTTTTATCAACATATATTCAACCCTTCTGACGTATGTGTCGATTTTATTTTTAAACATATTCACACTACTTGCACCCACACAATCATCAGATAATCTGTTCCATTCATTCACAGTCCTTTGTGAAAATGATAACTTTCTTACGTCTAATCTACACTGCTCCTTTGCTAATGTAACTTCATGTCCTCTAGTCTTTCTATCTTTCTTAACTGAAAAAAATATTTCTATCAATATTTTCATAACCATTCAATATTTTAAACACTTCTATCCGATCTCCTCTCAATCTCCTGGTCTCTAGTGTTGTTAAACCACATTCTTTTAGGCGTTTTTAATAACTAAGATCCCTAAGTTTTGGTATCATTTTAGTCGCTCTCCTCTCTACTCTTTCTAGCATATCTATGTCCTTCTTGCGGTATGGCCTCCACGCTTGAATACAATATTCTAAATGAGGCCTGACTATTGTTTTGTACAGCGGTATTATTAGTTATTTTTCTTTATATGCTATATTTCGCCTAATCCATTCTACACTGCTCTGAAACCTTCATGTCAGCACTAATTGTCAGCCCTAAATCTTTTTCTTTTACAGTAGTACTTAGTACAGTTCCCCCATTGTATATTCTACATATTCGTTCCCATGTCCTGTGTGAAGGCATTTACATTTCCCAAAATTGAACATTTGCCATTTTTCAGACCATTTGATCAACCTGTCAAGATTATCTTGTAAATGCTGTCTATCTCCATCACTTTTAATCCTTCTAAACACTTTTGTATCATCTGCAAATTTCAACACCTTGCTAGCTATATCATCGTCCAAATCGTTTATATATATATATATTAAGAATAATATAGGTCCCAGTACTGATCCCTGTGGAACCCCACTCAAAACTGATTTCCAGTTTGAAGCCTCCCCATTAACAACTACCCGTTGTCTTCTGTCAATCAGCCATTTTTCTATCCAGTTCATTATACCATTTGCTACGCCATGGGCCTTTAGTATAAGCATTAATCTTTGATGTGGCACTTTGTCGAAAGCTTTTTAAAAATCTAAGTAGATGATATCTACTGGTGATCCATCATCTACCCACTTAGTGATATCTTCCAAAAAACATAACATATTTGTTAAGCATATAGCTTTTAAAAACCCATGTTGAGATGAGTTTATCAAGTTATGTTTAACAAGAAAATCCACCATGTGATCTTTAATTAGTCTTTCTAATAATTTACAAATCACCGATGTTAAACTAACTGGTCTATAATTATTTGACTTGTTTCTCGAACCTTTTTTAAATAACGGTATAATATTTCCTTCTTTCCATTCTAAAGGAACCACTCCCTCTTCTAATTAAAAGTTGAAAACTGTTGCAAGCGGTATGCTGATTTGTTCTACAATTTCCGATAGTAGTTAGGGTGGAATACCATCCACTCCAGGTGATTTATTATCCTTCATAGCCCTAATTTTCTTAGCTACCATTTCTGGGGTTACAATTAACTGTCTTAAATAGTCTGATTCTGCCCCCTTGAACTTAGCCTCTGGTACTGGCAGTGAACTAATGTCTTCTCTGGTAAACACTGAACAAAAATATTCATTCAGGTCTTCTGCCATTAAGAATCCTTCTGATATTATATTTCCAGCACTATCTTCTAGAGGATCGACCTCATCCTGAACTTTCTGCTTCGAACATACGCATAAAAACTCCTGCTGTCATGTTTTATATTACAAGCTAATTTATGTTCATAGCTTCTCTTTGAATTTCTAATTTCAGCTGTAGCTTGGTTTATTGCTTGTTTATAAATGTTGTAGTCTTCGTCATTTCCAGTACGTCTATATGAATTCCACATCATTTGTTTATAGTTAATTTTTCTAATGGCTTCTTTCGATAAGAGTTTCTTTTTGGACCGTTTCCCGTGTATATTTTAAGGGAACAAATTTGACGATGATGCATTCAATTTCACTCTATAAGATATTCCAGCATTCTGTTGCTGTCTTATTCTTCAGTGTGTTATTCCAGTCTATCTTTGTAAACTATTTCCTTATGTCCTTATATTTTCCTTTAGTGGAAATTTCTCCTGTACTGCTTTTTACTATTCCTTTCTGATTTTACTTTGATGGTAAAATGTATCTGGTTGTGATCACTATTCCCCAGTGGCTCACATATCCTGACATTGTCAACTAATTCATTCTGTGAGGACAAAACTATGTCTAACACATTCTCTCCCCTGGTTGGTTCAAGCACATGTTGAGAAAGGAAACTATCTTGTACTAAAACTAAAAACTTGTGGTCCTCAGTACCTGTACTCTGTAGAGATTTCCATTTTATATGCCCATGGCTAAAATCCCCCTTAATAACACAGTCCCGTTTGCTCACTTCCCTTATAGCGTTTTTATTTTTTCATTCTCTTCTATGCATATGTTTGGACTTCGATAAACTAATCCAACCGTTAACGTTGAGTTTCCTGTAACTATGTTACACCAAACAGCTTCTTCGCAGTCTGCTTCTCTGTCTAATTTTATTTCATAAGCCTGGATAGATTCTTTAATATATAAAATAACTCCACCTCCCCTTCTTCCAATTCTATCTTTCCTAAACATTACATATCCTGTCAGTCCCAATTCGGCATCTGATGTATCGGTGGTTGCCTTTGATTCGGTTATACCTATTATGTGAGGGTCAATATCTTATACCATAATGTTTAGTTCATTTCTTTTGTTTACTATACTCCTTGCATTTAAACAAACACATTTATATCCAGCTTCAGAACAGTTTTCCAGACTGTTCTTTGCTGAATTATTTCTGCTGTCTTTATCTATGCCTCCAGTTTCAGGCTTCTCTGCGAGTCCCCCTGTGAATTTAGTTTAAATAGATGCAACCTGTCCCACTGTCAACAGATCGCAGCAGATTCTCTTAGAATACTGCTGCCCCCTTTCCACTTAGATGGAGGTCACCTCTCATGTACATATCTTCTCTCCCAACAAAGTACCCCCATAAATCTATGAATCCCACGCCCTCTTCTTCACACATCTGCTCAACTAGTGGTTTGATCGCCATCCTCTTACAATTTCTGTATGTTGCACCCCTTCCTCCCATTACTGGCAAAATTCCACTATTGTCTTCTTTAGCTTCCTCACTAAATGTCTGTACTTCTGAACTATCCCAGTTGTTCCCTCCTTGTCTGCATTGTTTGTCCCTACGTGTTCTAGTATAGACCCTCCCTTGCCATGCCCCAATACATTCTCTACCCTTTCGGTTCTTTTGGAACAAAGTGTATAAATCATCTCATAGATGCAGTTAATGTATACACATACACATTCATACACATTACTTACAATTCAGAAACAGAACAGGTTGACTACTAATTAAATCGCACTCATTAGAACCTAATAATGTATAAAGAATATAATAACTAATTAAACATGAATACAAAATACAAACTTAATCATTTATACCATGATAAAATGATGATATGCTTTTGGTTAATTTATAAGGTAAGATATTTCAAAATAAATAATAAGAAGAATTAATGATATTTTTACATAACAGCTCTTTGAGTTGCTTCTTAAATTGATTGATGGATACAATTAGTTATAAATTATGAGGTAGTCATTCTAGAATATTCGTCCTGAATAATTTGTGGTGAATTTCATTGTGTTTGTTCTTATTTGTTGGATGTAATATGCATTATAGTTTCTCAGGTTATGTTTATGTACATTATCAGCTCGCAATAAAATTGATGACATGTTATCTGGGAGTTGTTTATTTGTTGCTTTATGCATAAAAATACCTAACTGATCTTTGTATATCATCAAATTTTAATAGTTTTAACTTCCGCGAACAGTGGATTTGAGTGTGCAATATATTGGGATAATATGATTATCCGAATAGCTTTCTTTTGTAGTATTTTTAGTTTGCTTAGGTTTGTGCTATAAGAATTTATGATATAGTACAATATTGTAAATGTGATGAAATTAATGCAGTGTAAATAGTTTTCATAATGGAGATAGGAAGAAAGTGTTTTAGTTTGTTTAGCATTCCTACATTACGTGCTATTTTATTTGATAATTATTGTCAATATGAGTCTTCCAGTTTAGGTGTTCATCTATAATTATTCCGAGAAATTTAGTGAACTGAACGTGTTTTATTTTGTTTCCATCTATTTTTATTTCAGCTTTTTCAATACTGTATTTCATCCCGTTTGTTGTGAATATAATATAATTAGTATGTTTTGTGTTTAATGAAAGATTATTGGTATGAAACCACATGGATATTTTTTTAATTGCACATTAACTTCTTCAATAAGTGTGTATGCGCATGACAAAGACTAGTGTCATCTGCAAAAAGTATAGGATTTAAAAGTCAGCACGTCTACCCCCCAGAATGTTTATAAATTATGTATGTTTTCGAAAATAGTGCCCGGAATAGTATTATAAAAAATAAAATGAATCTTAAACTAAATGAACACAAACAAAAGTTTCGATTACTCTGTGGGATTCAAAACGAGGACCCTAAAAAGCAACTCGACACGCTACCAACCAAGACCAGCACGGTCTTGGATGTATTATGGCGACTATATTGTTAGGTGGTTCCTGGGCTGTGAATCATTGATGTCGTGCTGGTAACTAGAAAGACGACCAACGCGACATGTTGCGTGAACCGGAACTATTTATTGTATTCCTACTCAGTATAGGGCATATCACAACACCTCCCAACTAAGAATGAAACCCAATTTGCATTGCAACATTAATTAAACATCGTTCGATACTCTATGTTAATTAGGTCTAACAATAATACTTGAACTATAAAGTACGTATTAGTGGGTTTCCTGAAACACTAAGTATTAATTCGAACAGGACATGCAATAGATTAGCCTACATATCAAGAACTTGAACTGGCTTGATCAGTCGACCGTAACGCCACACTTTCACGTTTGTGGGCACATCAGATTCCACGACTTGAGGATCGACTGATAGCTGATTAAGCTCTCGTAAAGCTCTGCGATTGCGGCGGACAATGCTGCCGCCACCTTCGACAACATAGGATCGAGGCGTTCCCGGGACAGCATCGACTTCTTTAGCGGGACGTTTAAGATCTGTTATCCAAACATCGTCTCCCACGGCGAGAGGAGGAAGCACCTTAGCACGGTGTTTACGATCATAGTTTAGCTTAGTCGAAGCTCTCGACTCAGCCTCTCTCAGCCGAGGTTGCAACACTTTCGGAAGCGCTGTGACAGGTGTTCTCAACTTCCTGCCCATCAGAAGCTCGGCAGGCGACGCACCGTTCTCGAGCGGCGACGACCTGTACGCAAGACCTGGGGCAGATACATTTGAAAAGTATCTAGATAAGATACATATACATTTTAATTTGGCCAGATACAGATACATTATTTCTAAATGTACCTAGATACAGATACGTATACATTTGTATGGTTAGATTTGCGATCGGTAATGGCGAAGTATAAGAAACTAAAAAACACTCAGTTTATTTATTTATGACAGCTTTATTTAACTAATATTACACTAAAGTTGCCACTAGTGTCAGCTGGGACCTCATAATGGTCCAAAATACCCATGGTGTAGCTGTTGACAATCAGAAGTTATAGGCGATGTTTGCTCAATCAGTGTCAAATGGTTATGCGGACTGGATGAGTTCTTCACCTTTTATATGACCTGTTTGACCCACATTAAAGCAAACACAATTGCCATTCTCACCTTTGATGTGTGACAACTGTCAGTTCATGATCTGCTCGAAAGATCCATGAGTAAATTAATTGGCTTCTTTAATTGCTGTCAGACATTTTCAAAAAGAAACTGGTTCCTTTGGTGATGATGAAGCCACGAGTAGGTACTTAGCTTCTACTAATTGTTTCCTATAATTACAATTAACACCTTTTGGCTACGTGGGAGTGGGACATATCCCTTCTTGACCAATGATCTATCTAAAATGTATCTGAAATTTCAGATACATTTTAGATAAATCATTGCTGTACGCCAGCAAACCCAAATATGGATCGGCTGCCTTCTTCATGATTGACTTTATCGTCTGCACGGCACGTTTTGCAGCTCCGTTACTCTGCGGGTATCTCGGAGAATTCGTAACGAGTTGAAACACGTATTTATCCGCGAACTTACGGAACTCATCCGACACATACTGCGGACCATTGTCCGACGTCAGGACCTCTTGTTCGATTGTGGCATATTGTCACTCAGTCTCTGTCAAAGAACGAGACGCTGCACACAACATTCTAAGAGAACCGTCACTCTGAACCTGAGATAACGTGGCTCCGATTCCGTGCCGACTGGCATCTGATTGAATCACGGTCTCTTTCCTTGGATCATACACTGCTAGTTCTACCGAGTTTGAAAGCTCGTGTTTGACGTCACGAAACGCTTTCTGCTGCGCGTCACCACAATACCACTGAGTAGTGCTGCACAAGTCACGCAATGGCCGACTTAGCTCACTGAGCCTGTGTGAAAACTTGCCTAGCTGATTAGCCACCCCAAGAAAACTACGGGCATCACTGACAGATTCAGGCGTCTTGAAATAATTCAGACCCTGTATAGCCTCTGGATTCGCACGCACACCTGTGCTCGATATCACGTGACCTGGAAATCTGATCTGATTCACTGCGAACTCGCACTTTGAGACGCATTTAGCGTCATACCTGCATCCTTCAAACGGTTCAAGACACGGCGGACACGAACATCGTGTTCCTGGAGAGACGTTGTCCATATACAAATGTCAACCATGTGACATATTACACCCCCGATACCGTTTAGGATTTTGGACACGTTCTTTTGAAAGATCTCAAGACTACAAGAGAGCCCGAATGGCAGACGGTTGAACGCATGCCGTCCGTGCGGCGTTAGGAACGTCGTAAGCAATTTGGACTGGTCTAAGAGAGGGATCTGCCATATCCCTTCTGCGGTGTTTTTGCACCCCCATGGTCCAAATCTAAGATGGCGGCGCACACGTGACCTATCTCCCCCTAGCGGAAAGAATTGTAACGAGTGGCGCCACCTGGCGATTGTTGTGTTGTAGATATGTGTGAATGAGCGTGTTACGAGCTGTGGGGGGTAGTGGAGGTAATGCCTCCTGCGTTTTTTTATAGATATATGTAGTGTGTGTGTGTATGTGTGTGTGAATGCGCGTGTATGAAAGAACAAACGAAACACAAGAGTATACGAGTGCACACGAATTGTAATGATGAAGCATACAAGAAACCGTGGTTTATTAACCGAAGACAAGCGTGACATGACTTGCGGGTGAGCGAACACCGCAACAGAGGTCGTGAGCTTAGGGGTCATGACGACCGCGCCAGTGGCTCGTAAGATGGTAGTACGACTTACGGGTGAGCGAACACCGCGCCAGAGGCCGCGAGCTTAGGGGTGTGTGACCACCGCGCCATAGGCTCGAATCATATAATGATGATGATGATGATACCTGTCCGTTAATGAAACACGGTTAGTGCAGTTGTTTAAGCCAATCGAATACACGGCAGTCGTTTGTGACCGGATCAGTGTCGAAACCGTTCACGAATTCCTTCATGGGAAGTCCGCGACAACGAAACATGAGATAAGCAACACAGTATTGTCCACAAACGTTAGACACGGGACTCTGCAGTCTCTTCGAATTATGAGTCCACGTTACACAATGTTTATCCAAGAATCGACGGAATTCGACATGTCGTGGCGGCAAGCCGTAAGAGCAGAAGTATTCGCCGCGACCGTTCGCGTCGACGTAGAGCGCTATCCAATGTTCACCGGGTTTACCCATGTCGTGCGTGTTGCACACGAAGGCGATGGGGTAAGCGTCTATCTGGAGAGCGAGTAGTACGTTTTTGGGTACAATCCCGCGGATGATGGCACGGGCGTGCGAATCACGGGTGAGTAGGCGGACGAGCTGCAGGGTTTCCATCAGTAGTCGTAGATGACGTTGCGGCTCTTGTCGATCTCCAGCACGGTCTCGAACTCGGCGTAGGCGATGACGTTCACGGTGGTCGTCAGCGCGTCGCGGAAATGAATCTCGATGCGCAGGTTACCCTTTTGTACCAGATGGAAGCAACAGTCATCGCATGCATCGGGGGTGAGGTCCAAGCCGAAGAAGGTGTAGCCGTGTCGGAAGTCTGCGCGAGTCAAGCCGTTGACTTCATCCTGCCACACCTTACCCGTGGAGGTGAACAGGTTGTGGTAGCACCTGACAAAGAGATTGTCGTCGAAATTGGGCTGAAAAGGTTTGGAGGGTATCTGTCGTCCGTCGACGTACACGGAGAGGAAGTTGATGTGGTTGTTTTTAGCGTGAAAGAGATTTCTGGCGTAACTTCCGTTGTAGGCGTCGTTATCGATGCAGCACAGCACGAGACGTTTCGGAAGAGTGCCGAGAAAGAGATTCTCGTGCGTGTACGAGCGGGTACCTGTGGGAATGGAGTAGACCTTGCAATCGACGGGTCGCATCGGATACTTGGCGGTGTTTTTTTGGAGGGCTTTGATGTGAGCCATCTGCACGCCCGGAATTCAAGGTGGCCTTCTTGACGAACAGTGTAGCGTTGACGATCTTTATCTTGTAGTCGGGGTTGGCGCCGCCGGCCATGAGCGCGAACGAATCCTTGCTGCGTACCAGACGTATCTTGACCTCGACGCCGTTGACGAGGAATTTATCCTGTAGGAACAGGTCCACGTGGAGACGACCCATCATGTCGACGACACGACTCTGGGCGATCATGCAGCGTCTGGTGACGAACCCGGCGTTGGCTGCATCGCCGGCATCTATTTCGACGGCCTCCATACGATTGCCCGTGTCCTTGTGCCACATCTGACTCGTCAGTTGCGTCTCCTTGGCATCGTCGCCGTAACTGAGCAGCGTCTCTAGGTAGGCGCGGTACGGGTACGTGTTGGTCGACGAAGTCACGAGCGTTCCGTTCAGGTAGACGTCGACCTGACTGAAGAGCGAATGGAGCCAGTTATTCACGGGCCCGACGGGATCGGCGGCGGCGAGGTCGGTTCCGTCGACACGCGTCACCTTCGCCTGAACGTGTAGCATCGTGCCGGCGAGATCCACGTAATCGTCTCCCGAACCGGGTATGACGAATTCGATCGGTCTGCCCGAATCGAGCGATGACATCGGTTGGAGTTGTACCGTGTGACTATCGATGATGCTGGTCTGATTCGGAGGCACGGTGAAGAGATCGAGCTCGCTCTTGAGTCCCTCACACGACAGATTATGCACGAACGCCATCGTCGAATATATCGGCCTCACGACGCTGCGTCCTCTTGCTTCTCCCGGCTGTACTGACTCGTTTCGCAGCGGGTGCGTGTCTTACACGCTTACGCGGTCGAACGCCAGGGGTCAAGAGGTCGCTCATCATGAATCTACCGGCAGTGGTGCCGCGACGTTTGGCGGCCGTTTTGATGTTCTGCCCCGACAGGACGTCGTCGGCTATGAGTGCGCCGGTCGACACCGCTCTCCTTCCCAACGCCACGGCACCTCTCTTGACGAGCGGCATGACGCTATGCAGTAGACCTCCGAACAGACTTCCTAGATCGTGTCCTCGTTGGTATCGGGCACCCGCGAAATAGGGAAGCGCACCGCCCGCTTGACGAGCGTAGTAGTCGTTGTAATTCACCTCTCTAGAACAGTGCCGTCCGTCGCCGTTGGAAATGAAGTGTCACCGTCACCTTACCGACCTCGAATGGCACACTCCGGTGTCGTCTCTTATATCTATCTCGATCGTGCCAAACTCTTTGTAGAGCACGGATACGTAATGAGTCTTGTCGAAGGTCTTCGACTCGACGTCGCCGTGGCTACCGCTCACCGGGACGATGCGCAGCAGCGGTACGAGGCTGTCACCGACAACTTGCGGTTCCACGACATCCGTGTAGACGTAGAACGATTCGAGCCCTCGGTCCATGTTGACCACGGTGTCGGCTTCCGTGATATATACCTTGATCTCTTCAGCCGCGGCATCCGTCGGGAGAGCCGACAACATATCTTTACGAAAGCCGAGAACGGTGTTCAGCATAGCGCAGCGGAAGACGGTATTCGGTAGAATGTGCACCGTTACCTTACGCGTGACGATGTAGCTCAGTTTCACCCGTCCCTCCCCCGCCACGCGACGTAGAGCGGCGTTGATGGCGAGGACTAGTGACCACGGATCTTTATAGTATCCGGACTCGAGTTTGGTACTCTTCGCGTGCTTGGTCCACACGTCGTCCTCCTCGTCTATCGGTAGCGTTACAGTGAGCCACTCGTCGTCGCCTACGACGTTGTGCCAACTGTGGGGGTACTGTATCTCCACCAGTCCGCACTCCCATTGACCAGGTAGTAGTAGGATACGTTGCGGTAGCGTCTTGACGTAGTGGGTCAGCGTGTTATCAGGGTGCGTGTGCATGGAAGCATTGCTAGGCAACGTGAGATAGAAATCACTCGTTGTCATGCTGTTTCAACGTCGGGCTGGGTAGCAGGTAACCCAACGAACTGCTCAACAGGGCCGTCCACAGAGTCGGATTCTCGTGGTGTCCGAACGACAGATTGTAGATGCTGACCAAGATGACAGTGTACAAGACGACGACCTGACAGAGAAACACGATCTGCTCTTTGGGACATGCGGTGCGGAATATGTGTCACGGAGTCCTCTCTTCTGTGGTGGCGGCAGAACGGCGTCGACTTCGTCGTCTTCGTCTTCTCTTTCTTCGTCGCTAACGGCGTCCCGTGTCGGACGCGCGACTAGCTTTTATAGCCGACGAGAGCCTTGGCATCGACCCAGCTGTTGAATTTCGAAGGTTATCCGAACCATTTCACCAACACCTCCCGTCGCCTGCCCACCTTGCATCACTGCACTATCGATTGCTCGCGGTACAATTTATCGGCCGGAACCGTTACCTTCTGCAACTCCGGTTCGTAGAAGGTACCTTCCTGTGTTTCGCCGAGTTCGTCCGTGAGGTGATAGACGGGCGGATCGGAGGGATGCACTTCGTGTATGGTGAAAATTTCCTCGGTCCAATTCGCCGTGTATCCTTTATTGAAGCATCGTTTGACCCTGCTGATACGCACGCGGACCGCCACGCGATACTTGGACACGCCCTTACGGTGATGACCGCCGTACAGGCGTTGCCACACCTCTTCCTGATTCGCCGCATTCACTAGCGACGGAGCCATACCGATGCTGCGGTGAAGGGTGTCGTTGTACGAGCGTACGAGGTCCTGAAGGATATCCATGTATCGCCACGTCTCGTGTTTCATCAGGTATCGCCACATGCGCCTCTTTAACGTGCGATTAAAGCGTTTCACGACGCTCGCCTTGGTCTCCTCGTTGTAGGTGGAGAAGTGTTGGACACCGTACTTTTGCAATACACCCCGAACGCCACGGTTCAGGAATTCCAGACCTCTATCGGTCTGCAACGTCAGCGGACGAACGCCGTCGTCGGCAAACAGTCCGTCCAGCGCCCTCGTCATCGACGTCGCCGACTAGGTCTTCAGCGGAACGCATTGGGCGACTTTCGAGAAGACGTCGATCACCGTGAGTAGGAACGTCGTACCGTCGTTGTCTCGTTTCAGACTGGACACGTCGACGAGATCGGCCTGCCACTGTTGATTCCGGCCGCCGACAACCACGCGTCGCCGTCGGAAACGCACTCTGACAGGTTTGTGCAGGGTATAGGCGTTCTGTTCCGATAGCCATTTTACGACCATCTTTCTCGGTACGCGCTGTACGTGTCGGAAAGCGACTCGGCGCAACGACTCGATTCCCCCGTAACTCCCCACCTTAGAGGGATCGAAGTAGGCTTCCTGCAGCCGTTTACGGTGGCGGCCCATGATGATGACGTACGGATGATATGATCGACGGTAATCCCGCACACGATGTGAAGGCCGGCGTAAGCGACGCCGGTAAACAGATGTTTTAGACTGTCTAGTGGATCGCACATTATGCTGTCGATTCGCGTCTGTGCGCCTCCTTTATTACAGACGCTCCCATGTCTTGCCTTCCGACGGTGGCGTGGATAGGGCGGCGCTGGCGGACGGTCCCATTCGTTGCTGCTTCCGTGCGAGGGGTGTCCACTGCAGCGTTCGACGTGCTCTACCGTGCGATCGTGTGGCCGCTGCCGCTACGGCACTCTTCCTTTGTCCCTGTTGAATGTGGAGTCTCGTGGCCTCGTTACCCACCAACTCCATGGGCAGATTCATGTCGCCGAGTTGACGAGCAAACACCTGTCATCCCGTCGGATCGCCGACGGTCTTGCGCTGGCGGCGCAACAGATTGTTCACGAGGTCCACCGCGTTACTTCCGGTTACCGCTACTCCTTTGTGCACGATCTCTCCGCGCGCGTTCCACGCGACGTCTCGTTTAAGACGTTCCACCAGTCGTCTGGCTTTGGGCTGCAGCGCCTTGGGAACGCTGTCGACGACTTCCGCTTCTATATCTCCCGCCCCCGCCTATGGCGGGGTCGGCGCCGCATTGGCCGGCGCCGTCGCCACTGGGGACGTATCTTTGTTGTCGTTGAACGACATCACGCGCACCGGTTCGCACGTGCGTCCATCGGCCAACGCGATGTAGCGTTGCAACACTTGATTATATATGACGACCTTGTCGCCGTTGGTGAGATGGCGTCTGTCGAGTATGTCTTTCATCTCGTCGTCGAGCACCTGCATCTTGCGTCCTAGTGTATCCGTCGGCGGTGGTGGAGCGCGTAGACTGTCCAACAGTCGTGGATCTACCAAGGCCATCTTCCGTGCGTGTTCCATCTACTTGAGTAGCACCTCTTTGAGCAAGGGTAGAAAGACCGCACCGGCCAACGGTGCTAGCAGAGCCGACAGGAAACCGCCGGTCTGTCCCGCTCCGACCTGGTTATTACCCTGTATCCTCGCCGCCGGCACGCCTCTCCGTGCCAAGGAGCGCAGGTTCACTTTGTACCTACTCAAATGACGTCTCTGCGCGTCGGTCAAGGGAATGTTCTTCTTCAATATGTTGTAGGCGCACTCGGCTAATGCGCACAAGAGATCGGCGTCGGCGTTTTGGATGATGGCTCGTCTCAATTTCGCGCTCTTGTACCTGTTCAGCGCCTGTATGCAGAGGAGGTGTCACTTCACACGCTCGGACAAGCTGTCGTATGTCTCTTCGCGACCTCTGACATGCTGCGACTGAAGAGACGAGGCGCGTGCGCTGGCGTCTTATACCTTGGATTGGTACACGTACTGAACGCCGTCGTCCGGAAGGACGCCCGTGCGCAGACGCATGTCGTCGGGCGTGTCCTGTTTCAGATCTATGAGGAGATAGCCGTACGGCGGCGTCGTGGCGTCTTTGAACGCATCCTGTACAAACCTCAGGCGTCCCGGATACATCTGTCGCGCCAAGTGACCTATCTGTGACGCGTAGCGAGGATTCTTGAAGACCACCATGTATTGAGCGTTCAGACAGATCGTGCGACTCTTTGTTTTTTCGGAAACAGGTTCTGCTCGAGATACAATACGGATGTGTTCTGGTGATGACTGTTTTTCGTGAACAAGGTCGTGACCCGTTCGTCCGTTTCAGCCATCAGATCGTCGATGACCACGAGGTTACGCTTCGACGCGTCGAACGCGCCGCTCGGCAAGCCTTCCTCGAAACGTACCAGGTCGTTGTCGATGGATGCGTAGGCGCTCTGCCATTCTCCGTAACACCACGTGATCGTCCCGGGAGGCGGATCGATCATCGTTGCGGCGTGACGTAGCATGCTCGTCACGAACGTGCTCTTGCCGCAGCCCGTCGGACCTGCAACGATGCAGGTGAAGGGATGTTTCCATCGCGTATCCATCTAATAGCTGGTAAACTTCGACAATATCGCGTTGTCCTCCGCTGTGACGTTAGATACGATACATCCGATACCTCCACCACACCACGAGAACGATCGAAGGAAGGGAACGTAACACCACAAGACGTACAAGACTCCGACTGTTACCACTATTGCTACTCCTACGACTTCTCGCGTCGGTGACATGGTGTACTATGACTATCGATTGCGTGCCATCTGTCTAAATAGTGTTATTTTTTGTTGATGTTCTGCCTACTAACCGCGTGACAGCTAGAGGCGCCTACAACCCCAACTGACGTAGGGGCGCATTTCCTCATCTTGTCAGCAGTGGTTCGGCATACACGACAATCGATTATTACTACTACTACACGTCCACCGGACCCGTGGTGACTCCGTCCTCGTGGACCATGCGCTTGGCGTAGAAGTAGGTCAACGCCGCACGTTCCTGGATGTACGTCAGCACGGACGAGTGATTCACCCGGAACCCGCGGTTCTTTCCGCTTCCGCTCCGACGATTGGTCAACACGTCCAGGAACGCCTGCTTGTCGATGGTGTTGAGTCGTTTGTTCAGTCCCTTGGTGCTGTATTTATCAACGGAACCCGAACAATAGTAAGTCTTGCTGCACAGACCCAGGAAAGAGTCGCCGGACCATTCGACCTTTAAGAGTCCCCGGTGTTCTCTTGTCGTACGCCCTGCGCGCCTTGCAACACGTCTCGGTGCTGCCCCACGGACGTTCGGCCAGTCGACAGCGCACGTACTCGTTCTGATGATCGGCGGTAGCCATTCGGAACGGTGACGAAAGTAGTGTTCGCGAAGTGACGGGGTCACGAGGTCGTCGACGGACTCTCCGGCCAGACCTAAATAGGTGCTGACCATATCGGTTTCGCAGTACTCGAACAGCGGACGTACCACGTAGCTGATCATGAAATCGTAGTAGAACTCCAACATGCGCAGTTTGGCCCACTGCAACACGAAGAATCCCACGTGCGTGGGTAGGTTGTATTTGACGGTGCGCTTGTGCATTTCGATCTCTTACGCATCGTCGGTGACGTCGTCGAGTTGACGGAAGCGACGATCGTTGATCGCGATCGACGCCCTCTTCTCTGTGCAGTAGGTGACTTCGTGATAAATTTCCCGTAGGAAGAATTCCCCATAAGTTTGTTGGTGTCCGCAATCATGGCCTTGTCGGGGTGGACGTCTCGTTCGCGACGTGCATTGGACACCGCCTCGCCGAAACGTCGGAAGCAGGCGACCGGTGTGTACTCGATGACCTTGTAGACGTGCGTCATCTCGAGTCCGTGCTCGAGGTACCATCGCAAGAGAGGTGTGCCGAGCAAGATCTTATCCCTGCTATAATTCCCGACGAGTATGCGACGCGGGGTTGCCATGATGTCGTGTTCTTCGGCGTATCGACGCATGAACGGCCCAAGGTCATCGCGGGTCAGGTGTATGTTCTTGAAGATGGGCTGCATGTCGGCAAAGTGCGCGCGCAGTTCCTCCGATACACGTATGTCGCATTGGATCATACCGAACACGCTACCGTTGTGTACGCTCGTCAGGACCTGTTGTGGCGTCATTTTCCAGGGCACTTGTCGACGGCGCTGACGAAAGGTCACGTCCAGAAACTGTTTCACGAGTGGATCGCTTCTCGCGACCTTCCACTCGCATTCTCACATCTCGACGACCAACACAAAGTGTCGAAGGTAAGGCGTGTTCTTTCGCGTTTCGGCGAGCAGTTCGGTCATAGGTTTCCCGTTGACCTCGTTGACCTCACGTCCGGTGCAAGGGCAGCCGTGGTAGAAGCATCCGTGAAACTGATAGGCCGTCTCCGTTTCGCTGCACCAACCGTCCACCAGCAGTTTACCGATGCGCTTCTCTCGACCGTTGTGCTGGTGACGTATGGCGCGTCCCGTGCTTTCGGACTCCCATGTCAGCCATTCGGCGGCCATCTGACCTGTGGGCTGTGCCGGTTCGGGTCGGAACTCCTTCTCCTCCCGTCGTCGCGTGTACCATCCCGTCGGCATCTCTTGCGATAACGACCACATATACAATGCGTTTGCATCGTAGCCGACAATGGACTCACACGTTTTAGCCGCATCTCCGTAGTCGTTCCGACGTATCTTCGTGACCCCCTTCTCGTGATGTATGTCGGGTGAAGATAAGTGACGGACCTCCGACGTTGTTCTCTCTGACGAGCTGATGGACGTCCTTGTTCGTCTCGTTAAAGAGCGTGAAAAAGGTCTTCTCCGGCACATAGTTGAACAGGTAGGTCAAGGTCAAACAGGGTATACTTATACCTTGTTTGAACATGTCGAGACCGCGTTGCCGGTAGAAGTCGAACTATTTGGCGATGGCGTCCAAGAACGGCACGACGTCCCTGTTGTATCAGACGAGAAAGTCCCGGAACGTCTCCATGTCGTTGTCTCGCCACGTCTCCCGACATCGTGTGTAGTCGTCGTCGGATATACCTTCGTTCTTCAGTTGACTGAAGAAAGCCTCTTTGGGAGGTACAGCGGTGTCGTCGAGTCTCTCCAAGCTGTCCATGTATTCGTACGGAAAGAGACCTTTCGTGACCTCGCAACCGTACGCTTTCAGGTACTTGTCGTACGAGAATCCCGGGGCGATATAATGAGTCATGTCGAGGAATTTCAGGTTGTCCGTCGATAGGTGTTGCCGCGTTTGATCACGCGAAACGATCCGGCATCCTCCTCCTCCTCGTCGGCGTCGTCCTCTGTTTCTTTCTTTGTGGACAGGAAGTAGGGTACCAGGATCTGTTTGACGACGTTCAGATCGTACCTGCCCGAGTTGAATCCGATGACGGGCAACTGATGAAGCCAACCGTACAATTGACACATGAATGTTTTGTAGGGATTGGTCGGTTGTCGCCGTGACTCTTTTTCTCCCTCCGTGGCGTATCCCTCCTGTTCGTCCCACGTCACGATAGCCTCCGCCGTAAGTGATGAGACTTTGAACCTGTTCGAATCCGGGTACGTTACTCGCCAGGGACACGCTCAACGATACGTGACGAGCAACCCAGTGGACCTTGGCGCTGTCCGATGGAAGGTGTGACGTATCGAACCAGGAATGGAAGTCGAAGGTGGTGCGATAGGGATAGTAGCGCAGCCACTCTGAACGTGAATGTTTTCGTCGTCCAACCGCATGAAGACTGTCGGCGACGGACGATATACGCCACCGGGATAGATCTTTCGCACGCCTCCCGTGCAAGTGCGCTCGTGTCGCTCTAGTTCGAATGCGCGTTTCCATAGCGCATCGCCACACTTCCTACATCGATACGAATGACAGTACATGTTCACGTCTTGTATATAGGAGAAGTGTGTCTCGTGAAGATTGACGTACAACGTTTCGGGATAGTGACACAACGACCGACGTACGAGTTCGGCGGTCGCCTTTCCACCTTCTTCTTCTTCCGGTTCGACGAGTGTGTAGACGCACACGTTGGTCTCATAGGTGGTATCGATGCGATAGAGATTGTCCATCGTCACCCCGGCAAACTCTTTCATAGCCACTCCGTCTCGGTCGTACTTCGCCTAGAGTACCTCCACAGTGGGTTTCAGGTGGCGTCGGTCGCACCCACGATGTAGGGCCAGGCACCGGAAGAGACACAGTTTGTCGGTATACTTCTTGTTATACTTGGGTTCTCCTTCCAATCTGATGACGGCTTTGTTCCTTTTGATGTACCTCGGCAGTGTGACGTCCACACATCCTATCGGATGGTCTACGATATGGTTGACGAAGAAGGTGACATTCGTGACCACCTCGCATACCCATTGGCTGTCTGGACGTTGATTGATCACCCACTGAAACACGTCTGTTTCTCGGATACGTTCCAGAAATGCATCAAAGTCTTCGGTGTTGATGATAAGACACGGTTCATCGAGGTAACGACCACAACAGTTACAGGACGAATGATAATATCTGTATCGGTTAGTGATCTTGTTCCTCAACACGAAACCATAACTAAGGTTTATCTGGACGTGTGAGTTCGGATGGTCGATCAGTGGTCTCGAACGACGTCTCGGAGTTCCCTCGATAGATTGTCGGCGGGGGGCAGTCGGGGCGGTGGCTGTATGGGGTCGTCGTCATCGTGACGTGGCCGCTCTACGCGCCTCGCTCGCTTGGGTGGTGGTGATTGGTCGGTGACCTCTACACGTCTGCTACATACCGTCTTGATATGACGTAACAGGCTACCACGTCTCGTGATCTCCCGTGCACACCTCTCGCAGCGGTGTGTATCGCTTTTCTGTGGCCTGCACGGTGTCCTCATGTGACGTACCAGTTCCTGTCGTCTCGTGAAATCTCTTCCACATGTTGGACAGGGGTGTTTAGTTGTTCTCGGTGGTTCGTCAGATGGCGCCACTCGCGACGGAGGTTTGCTGTAGGCGTGATCGTCGTGGCCTCGCGGTGACTGGAGTGTGTGCGTCCGTTCGACGTGACGTTGTAAGTCGTCGTATGTATCGAGGACGTTTCCACAGTGGCGACATGAGTGTTGCTTCATCGTGTATCTACCTACAACTGTCAGATGCGAGCTCCTTGCATGTTTCTATATAATGCGTTTCGTCCTATGGACAGTGAGTGGAAGCGTGTGTTAGACCGCTAAGTCACTCGTCGATATGAAAGAACAACAGACACCAGAACCCAGGATTACATGTATCTTTATTATACTAACGTACAAGCAAATCGATCACTACTACTACTACTATACTTGCTACTACTACTACTACTACTACTACTACTGTGACATATAGAGTCGCCTCTGACCCCAACTGACGTAGGGGCGCATTTCTTGTTTTATATGTCACCGGCTAGCTATGTTATATCATCGAGCTTTACAGTATGTTATGTAGCATAGGATCATGTTTGTTACGGATAATTTTGGATATGTACACGTGTTCGTCGCGGATAATGTTACGCGCTACTTCATTGCATATCAGGCGTACAGACTCATTCACGGTATACGTTGAGGTGGTCGCCAGTACGACACCTGCTAAACGTTCGATCTCTATCTCCATGTTGCGTACTCCTGCGAACGGTCCTGTAGACACCCACGGAAGAGAGGTAGACGTTCGTGACTAGATCAGATGACCGTGGGGTCTAGGTCGAGCGTCGATGTGTCGTTACGCAGAGCTGCGTACTCCGACGACGAGATGGCGACGTCATCGTCGTCGTCTTCATCGCATGTCATCTCGAGAGGTGTGTCCGTTGTTACCGGTGACGTGATATCGTCACACGTCATATCCAGTGGTGGTGATGACGTGTGACGCTGCTGTTGTTCATGCCGGTGTATCAGCAGAGCGCGACGTAACGACACGTCGACACGGGATCTTTTTCAGAGGCTCCGCCTGGATGGGTACCATGAGCCAAGGTGGGTTGCTATAGGCAACCCGTATACGACCTAGTCAGCTAGGAGCAGCACCATCGTCCTGTCAACAACAACAACAACAATACCAAATTTACATAGTGTGTCACTCTGTTTACTTATCGACACAATCTTCTTCTTTCAACAGTGCTATACCACACGTACGCAGGATGGCTTGCACACGTGTTATGGAGTCACGTGTCCTCTCCGGCGCATCCGTCTGATACCTGTAATGGGCTACTGACCACCTCACGCTGTCGTATATCAACTGACCGTTTGTGCGGTACATGTCGTTTTGTTCACCTTCGAACGCGCGCCACAGTTGGTTGGACACGAAACGAACAACGGCATCGACTGGTGATGTATGAAGAAACTTCCAGTCCATCATTTCCTCTGACAACGGTCCCTGTCTCCTCACGGCCCTGTCCCCGTCTTCCGGCTCTGTCACTACGGTTATACCTCGACTGCGCAGGCTCTCTTTCACCCGTGGTATAGTGTTCATAGCCCATCCCGGTGTGTACGATGCACACGCCATTTCAGTCACTGTCATACAGAGACCATTATAAATACGTGACCGATCAACCATGTACAGCTCCTTATCAATACGTGACCGATCAACCATGTACAGCTCCTTATCAATACGTAAGGGATCAATCATGTACAGCTCCTCCTGACTGTCTGCATAGCGACGACACGGTGAGTTAGCTGTGTAGCGCACGCAGGCGGCGGTTAGAGTAAACAGAAATAGTTGCTCGTCTATCATTTTCTCCGTGCGCTTTTGAATTACAAGCACCTTCGCTTCCATCTCTTGTAATTCACTACTCACTGTCTCCGTACGAATTTGGTTGGCGTGCACCATCGCTTCCGTCTCCTGTACGTCATTACAGAGCTCTGTGACGTCATCATCATCTATCATCTTCTCTGCATGCGTTTGGATGGTGTTCACCTTCGCTTTCGTCTCCTGAAATTCACTATACAGTTCCGCTGTATGCGTTTGGATGCTGTTCACCTTCGCTTTCGCCTCCTGTAAATCCCTACAGATCTCTGTGACTTAATCATCATCATCATCATCACTAGACCACGTACAGTCCCCACACAACAGAACACTCCTCATCGTCGTCGGTTATATCATCAGAGTATGTCAGACGACGTTTCACACTTCGGAACCCTTCACGCGATGCCGTCGCATCATGTGTCTCTTTCAACCACGCGGACACGTCCGCGTATACACCCGACGTCTCTGGGGACAACTACAACACGACATAGGAAAATTACGACTGCACTTCCGGCGACCATACAGTAGCGCCACACTGCAACACCAGACAATACCTTCTTCACTATTCGCCAGGTGGCTGCACTGGACCGACATGACTTACGGATTGATAATTTCCAGGGCCGTCACGGTGTAGTTCACGTACCCTGATTTTGTTTCTTTCCTAATTGTCACCCTAGACTGTTTGCCACGTATGACACTCAATGTCTGGTAGCGTTCTTCCTCACTTTTCAACGACATATAGTCGGTTGCCGACAGTCCCCCTACGACCCGCTGAACTACACGGTCGAATCCTGTCACCCACAGGTCGGTGCCCTTGTGGTCGGCTAACAGAATCCCCATAGCGTATTTGTATACAGGAGCCCCGTTCTGTTGCCCATGGACCGGACATGCACTGACGCTATGGTGTCCTTTAATTTCGACCAGTACTTTGCGGTTACAGAGACGATACGCTGCATAACATACGTATTTAGTTGACAGAGCGCTTGTTATGACTGTGAGCGGGCGCTCAAATGCATAAGTTCCATCACTTACTTTCTCGAGTGCTGCCAGGTCGAGTTGCTCGGGGCTTGACTTGTAGCTGGGCGCCGCCATGTTGTCAGTCGTTCGTGCAGGAGTCGGTGTGCGTGAATGTGTTCCAACGGCAGAGAATCAGAGAGAGTGTGTTTGTCCTGCTAGGTTTATATACGTAAACGCTCCCTCCAGGCAACGTTCACGTGATACCTAGATGATGACGTCATGCGTCCCTGGGCGAGGCGCGTGATTTATCTCACTCGTACTCTAGCACTGTGCGTCTGTGTGTCTGTTTTTTTAATAGACACCTTACGTAAGCCGTTTAGAGCACTGTCTAATGAAGTCTCTCACCTCCATCAGAATACATCCAAGTATATTCTTACCTACTTTGTTACGTCGAGTACTTTCCCCCAATATCCTTCTGCACTGGGTACGTTAGTAGTATAGAGGGCCTGTTTGTCTCCGTGCACGACACCTTTGGTGACCTTTGGGCAAAACTTTACTAATAAAAAACGTTTTAATTACCCCTAATCGTTTTCTGCAACCTACTTATAAAAAAAGATCAAAGGGTTTGTTGACACTAATCGTTTTCGGCAACCTACTTATAAAAAACGTGATGGATTACCCCCTCTAAGTACATTTGAGGTGCCACCTAGCGGTGAGTGTAGATATTAATTTGTTTGTCCCCTAGCGATCAACGGCGTACCTAGTCCGTGCTGACCTAAGCACTATATGACGCGGCTATATAACCGCAATAAAACCACTGTGTGCAGACTTCCCCCGTCAGCCCTATGTGGATGCCCCACTGTACCCTATGTTAGCAGCAGCACGATAAGCGACCGGCACTGCAGCAGCAGCAGCAGCAGCAGGAGTGGACTATGACCCCCGGCGCGGCAGCATAGCTGGCTGTGCGTTGTAAATCTAGCAGTGCGATCAAAACGAAACCAATGCGTTGTGCGTTTAAATAAATAAATAAATCTAGCGGTGCGATCAAATCGAAAACAATGCATAAATACGCTAACGTTCAGTGGGTGGCACTGTACGTAGGGTTTTATGCAGTGGATACAGACGAGTGGAAACGTGAGTAGTAGAGATGATTGCAGTATTTATTGACTGCTAAAATTATATAGCCGCGCGCGGCCAATGCCCGCCCTATAGGGGGAGAATGGCGCGTGAAATCCGCGCCGTGCATAGAGTTCGGTCGTCGGGGTGGGCGTAAACCACGACCCATTGTTGCCTCGTCGGAGGAATGACGACACGCGGCTGGTGTCGTGCGTCGGCGTCGTTGATAGGTGGCGGTGGTGGAGAGATGGGTCGAGGGGGGTGCACGGTTGAGGCGACCGCACATATTGGCTTTGTCGCTGCTGTTGACAGGGCGGTTGTAAGCAGTCGGATCTCTCTTTGAAAATAAACCACAATACATGTAGGCGTGTTTAAACAAAGGGCGCCAAAATAAAATGAGAACCATGCATGCATGTACGCATGCATGCATGCGTAAAAGCAGGCTTACTGAAACAATACATGTACGCGTGTTTAAACAAAGGGCGCCAAAATAAAATGAGAACCATGCATACATGCACACATGCATGCATGGCGGGGGGGGGTCACTCCGTGATGTTGGGGCGACCGTGCATACTGGCTTTGTTGCTACTGTTGGATCTCTCTATGAAATAAACCACAATACATGTACGCGTGTTTAAACAAAGGGCGCCAAAATAAAATGAGAACCATGCATGCATGCACACATGCATGCATGCGTAAAAGCAGGCTTACTGAAATAAACCACAATAGATGTACGCGTGTTTAAACAAAGGGCGCCAAAATAAAATGAGAACCATGCATACATGCACACATGCATGCATGGCGAGGGGGTCACTCCGTGATGTTGGGGCGACCGTGCATACTGGCTTTGTTGCTGCTGTTGACAGGGCGGCCGTTCGTGTAGGCAGTTGGATCTCTCTATGAAATAAACCACAATACATGTACGTGTGTTTAAACAAAGGGCGCCAAAATAAAATGAGAACCATGCATGCACACATGCATGCATGCGTAAAAGCAGGCTTACTGAAATAAACCACAATACATGTACGCGTGTTTAAACAAAGGGTGCCAAAATAAAATGAGAACCATGCATGCATGCATGCATGCATGCATGCGTAAAAGCAGGCTTACCGTTGTGTTGCCTTACGAGAAGGCGTTGTTGTATTCATACTTGAAATAGCCAAATGGTGAAATGCGCTGTCAAGTGTATGCTGCGACTCCATGTATGAATGTGTGCCGTCAAACAGCGGCGGCGCATGACACTACGGCTTATCGTGATTGGCGCATGACACTACGGCTTATCGCGATTGGAATGTGAACGGCGAACAATGCCATTTCAAAAACAATAAACGAAAAGCTAAAAGCATGAAAGTAAGCGTTGTATATGATTAGTTAGGGCTAGGGAATCGTGTGGTGTAGTGATATTAGAGAAATTCGATGTAAAGACACATTTGACGATGAATGTACTGACATGACCGCTAACTTTTTTCCTAAAACAAATGCGTCGTATGTCTTAAGTACGCATGCGCGCTATTTTGTAAGATAACGGTATCTGCGTCGTATGTGTTAAGTTCAATTTCATAGAGTACTGAAGATCCAACTGCCTACAAGAACGGCCCTGTCAGCAGCAGCAGCAGCAAAGCCGGTATGCTCGGTCGCTCCCATATCACGGAGTGACCCCCCTCGCCCAATCACTCCACCACCACCACCACCACCACCTATCAGCCACGACGCCGATGACTTCGATGACGACACCAGCCTCGTGTCTCCGTTCTTAAGAAGAGGAAGCAATGGATCGTGGTACACGCCTATCCCACCGACCAAACTATTACACTACCCTGACAGACATCCACACAAGCTAGTGGTGTTAGTTGACTACACTACCCTGACAGACATCATCACAAGCTAGTGATGGTAAGTTGACTACACTACCCTGACAGACATCCACACAAGCTAGTGGTGGTAAGTTGCCTACACTACCTTGACAGACATCCTCACAAGCTAGTGGTGGTAGTTGACTACACTACCTTTGCAGACATCCTCACAAGCTAGTGGTGGTAGTTGACTACACTACCCTGGCAGACATCCTCACAAGCTAGTGGTGGTAGTTGACTACACTACCCTGACAGACATCCTCACAAGCTAGTGGTGGTAAGTTGACTACACTATCCTGATATACATCCTCACAAGCTAGTGGTGGTAGTTGACTACACTATCCTGGCAGACATCCTCACAAGCTAGTGGTGGTAGTTGACTACACTACCCTGGCAGACATTCCCACAAGCTAGTGGTGGTAGTTGACTACACTACCCTGGCAGACATCCTCACAAGCTAGTGGTGGTAGTTGACTACACTACCCTGACAGACATCCTCACAAGCTAGTGATTGTAGTAGACTACACTACCCTGACAGACATCCTCACAAGCTAGTGGTGGTAGTTGACTACACTACCCTGACAGACATTCTCACAAGCTAGTGATGGTAGTTGACTACACTACTCTGGCAGACATCCTCACAAGCTAGTGATGGTAGTTGACTACACTACCCTGACAGACATCCTCACAAGCTAGTGATGGTAGTTGTCTACACTACCCTGACAGACATCACTCACTCCACTGTCTACTGCCTACTGCCCACTGTCTACTCACTCTACTGTCTACTACCTACTGCCCACTGTCCACTCACTCCACTGTCTACTACCTACTACCCACTGTCTACTCACTCCACTGCCTACTACCTACTGCCCACTGTCTACTCACTCCACTGTCTACTGCCTACTGCCCACTGTCTACTCACTCCACTGTCTACTACCCACTGTCTACTCACTTCACTGCCAACTACCTACTGCCCACTGTCTACTCACTCCACTGTCTACTGCCCCACGTCGTACTGCGCGACCAACGCAACGGCGTCGGCTGGAACCGCGGTTTCCAGGTGAAAGACTCGTCCGTGTTGACGTACGTTCAAGAGCGCGCGGCGTTGAGTTACTTCTACGCTAATCGCCACGTGCTCGACGACGGCGTCACCACGGCGCCGATACTCGTCTAACTCGTATAACAACTAACCTAACTCGTCTAACTCGTACTAAGCTAAGGACTGGGAGGCCCCACCCCCCTAGGGGTAGGTTCTGTATGTATGTATGTAGGTAGGTAGGGTAATTAAAACCATTACATCATTAACAACGCTTTCCCTAGGGGTAGGTTCTGTATGTATGTATGTATGTATGTAGGTAGGGAAAGCGCTGTTAACGATGTAATGGTTTTAATTGGAGTGAGTAGACAGTAGACAGTGGAGTGAGTGGACAGTGGGTAGTAGACAGTGGAGTGAGCAGACAGTAGGTAGTAGACAGTGGAGTGAGTGGGCAGTGGGCAGTAGAGTTAGTAGACAGTGGGCAGTAGACAGTGGGCAGTAGGTGGTAGACAGTGGATTAAGTAGACAGTGGGCAGTAGGTAGTAGGCAGTGGAGTGAGTAGACAGTGGGTAGTAGACAGTGGAGTGAGTGGACAGTGGGAAGTAGGTAGTAAACTGTAGAGTGAGTAGACAGTGGGCAGTAGGCAGTAGACAGTGGAGTGAGTAGACAGTGGGTAGTAGGTAGTAGACAGTGGAGTGAGTGGTCAGTGGGCAGTAGGTAGTAGACAGTAGAGTGAGTAGACAGTGGGCAGTAGGCAGTAGACAGTGGAGTGAGTAGACAGTGGGCAGTAGGTAGTAGACAGCGGGCAGTAGGTAGTAGGCAGTGGAGTGAGTGGGCAGTAGGTAGTAGACAGTGGAGTGAGTGGACAGTAGGTAGTAGACAGTGGAGTGAGTAGACAGTAGGTAGTAGACAGTGGAGTGAGTAGACAGTGGGCAGTAGGTAGTAGACAGTGGAGTGAGTAGGACAGTGGGCAGTAGGTAGTAGACAGTGGAGTGAGTAGACAGTGGGCAGTAGGTAGTAGACAGTGGAGTGAGTGGACAGTGGGCAGTAGGTAGTAGGCAGTGGAGTGAGTAGACAGTGGCCAGTAGGTAGTAGACAGTGGAGTGAGTGATGTCTGTCAGGGTAGTGTAGTCAACTACCATCACTAGCTTGTGAGGATGTCTGCCAGAGTAGTGTAGCTCAGAGTAGTGTAGTCAACTACCATCACTAGCTTGTGAGAATGTCTGTCAGGGTAGTGTAGTCAACTACCACCACTAGCTTGTGAGGATGTCTGTCAGGGTAGTGTAGTCTACTACCATCACTAGCTTGTGAGGATGTCTGTCAGGGTAGTGTAGTCAACTACCACCACTAGCTTATGAGTATGTCTGCCAGGGTAGTGTAGTCAACTACCACCACTAGCTTGTGAGGATGTCTGCCAGGGTAGTGTAGTCAACTACCACCACTAGCTTGTGGGGATGTCTGCCAGGGTAGTGTAGTCAACTACCACCACTAGCTTGTGAGGATGTCTGCCAGGATAGTGTAGTCAACTACCACCACTAGCTTGTGAGGATGTATGTCAGGATAGTGTAGTCAACTTACCACCACTAGCTTGTGAGGATGTCTGTCAGGGTAGTGTAGTCAACTACCACCACTAGCTTGTGAGGATGTCTGCCAGGGTAGTGTAGTCAACTACCACCACTAGCTTGTGAGGATGTCTGCAAAGGTAGTGTAGTCAACTACCACCACTAGCTTGTGAGGATGTCTGTCAAGGTAGTGTAGGCAACTTACCACCACTAGCTTGTGTGGATGTCTGTCAGGGTAGTGTAGTCAACTTACCACCACTAGCTTGTGATGATGTCTGTCAGGGTAGTGTAGTCAACTAACACCACTAGCTTGTGTGGATGTCTGTCAGGGTAGTGTAATAGTTTGGTCGGTGGGATAGGCGTGTACCACGATCCATTGCTTCCTCTTCTTAAGAACGGAGACACGAGGCTGGTGTCGTCATCGAAGTCATCGGCGTCGTGGCTGATAGGTGGTGGTGGTGGTGATGGTGGAGTGATTGGACGAGGGGGTCACTCCGTGATATGGGAGCGACCGAGCATACCGGCTTTGCTGCTGCTGCTGCTGACAGGGCCGTTCTTGTAGGCAGTTGGATCTTCAGTACTCTATGAAATTGAACTTAACACATACGACGCAGATACCGTTATCTTACAAAATAGCGCGCATGCGTACTTAAGACATACGACGCATTTGTTTTAGGAAAAAAGTTAGCGGTCATGTCAGTACATTCATCGTCAAATGTGTCTTTACATCGAATTTCTCTAATATCACTACACCACACGATTCCATAGCCTTAACTAATCATATACAACGCTTACTTTCAAGCTTTTAGCTTTTCGTTTATTGTTTTTGAAATGGCATTGTTCGCCGTTCACATTCCAATCGCGATAAGCCGTAGTGTCATGCGCCAATCACGATAAGCCGTAGTGTCATGCGCCGCCGCTGTTTGACGGCACACATTCATACATGGAGTCGCAGCATACACTTGACAGCGCATTTCACCATTTGGCTATTTCAAGTATGAATACAACAACGCCTTCTCGTAAGGCAACACAGCGGTAAGCCTGCTTTTACGCATGCATGTGCATGCATGCATGGTTCTCATTTTATTTTGGCACCCTTTGTTTAAACACGCGTATATGTATTGTGGTTTATTTCAGTAAGCCTGCTTTTACGCATGCATGCATGTGTGCATGCATGCATGGTTCTCATTTTATTTTGGCGCCCTTTGTTTAAACACGCGTACATGTATTGTGGTTTATTTCATAGAGAGATCCAACTGCCTACACGAACGGCCGCCCTGTCAACAGCAGCAACAAAGCCAGTATGCACGGTCGCCCCAACATCACGGAGTGACCCCCCTCGCCATGCATGCATGTGTGCATGTATGCATGGTACTCATTTTATTTTGGCGCCTTTTGTTTAAACACGCGTACATGTATTGTGGTTTATTTCATAAAGAGATCCAACAGCAGCAACAAAGCCAGTATGCACGGTCGCCCCAACATCACGGAGTGACCCCCCTCGCCATGTGTGCATGTATGCATGGTTCTCATTTTATTTTGGCGCCCTTTGTTTAAACACGCGTACATGTATTGTTTCAGTAAGCCTGCTTTTACGCATGCATGCATGCGTACATGCATGCATGGTTCTCATTTTATTTTGGCGCCGTTTACATGTATTGTGGTTTATTTTCATAGAGAGATCCTACTGCCTACAACCGCCCTGTCAACAGCAGCGACAAAGCCAGTATGTGCGGTCGCCTCAACAGTGCACCCCCCTCGACCCATCTCTCCACCACCGCCACCTATCAACGACGCACGACACCAGCCTCGTGTCGTCATTCCTCCGACGAGGCAACAATGGGTCGTGGTTTACGCCCACCCCGACGTCCGAACTCTATACACGGCGCAGATTTCACGCGCCATTCTCCCCCTATAGGGCGGGCATTGGCCGCGCGCGGCTATATAATTTTAGCAGTCAATAAATACTGCAGTCATCTCTACTACTCACGTTTCCACTTGTCTGTATCCACTGCATAAAACCCTACGTACAGTGCCACCCACTGAACGTTAGCGTATTTATGCATTGGTTTCGATTTGATCGCACCACTAGATTTATTTAAACGCACAACGCATTGGTTTCGTTTTGATCGCACTGCTAGATTTACAACGCACAGCCAGCTATGCTGCCGCGCCGGGGGTCATAGTCCACTCCTGCTGCTGCTGCTGCAGTGCCGGTCGCTTATCGTGCTGCTGCTAACATAGGGTACAGTGGGGCATCCACATAGGGCTGACGGGGGAAGTCTGCACACAGTGGTTTTATCGCGGTTATATAGCCGCGTCATATAGTGCTTAGGTCAGCACGGACTAGGTACGGCGTTGATCGCTAGGGGACAAAGCTCACCGCTAGGTGGCACCTCACATGAATCGTCACTACGAATCTAAAAAGTGCCGACGAACGGACTCGGACCCGAGAAAGGGTACAGTGGGGGATTCACATAGGGCTGACGGGGGGAGTCTGCACACAGTGGTTTTATCGCGGTTATATAGTCGCGTCATATAGTGCTTAGGTCAGCACGCGCTAGGTACGCCGTTGATCGCTAGGGGACAAACAAACTAATCTCTACACTCACCGCTAGGTGGCACCTCAAATGTACTTAGAGGGGGTAATCCATCACGTTTTTTATAAGTAGGTTGCCGAAAACGATTAGTGTCAAAAAACCCTTTGATCTTTTTTATAAGTAGGTTGCAGAAAACGATTAGGGGTAATTAAAACGTTTTTTATTAGTAAAGGTTTGCCCAAAGGTCACCAAAGGTGTCGTGCACAGGGACGAACAGGCCCTCTATACTACTTACGTTTTAAATAAGACGCGCGTCACCTGTGGCAAGCAAGCTTTGACGTAGTTTAGAAGCACGAAACTTCACAGCTAATATAGCATACGTTACGGATCGACGTTGTGCTAGCCACATAGCAGGCCTCCATTGAATGCGTTTACTCAGGTATTTCGCCTGTAATCCACTGTGCGCAGTCTGGATCTTTCTCGCTGTGACGTCATCATGAAAATACATTGCTTTTTTGAATTGATATGCTGACTCTGCACAAGCGAAGTCTTCGCCCCATATATGTATATCTCACGGATGGAAATTCGATAGGTAATGTCCGGCACCTCTAAATTGTATGTCCAAGCTGCTGCTGACCGCCATATGTTCCATATTTAGCACTGACCGCGCGCGCATACAAACATACAGAGTTCTTATCGTGAACCCGTCCTCGCCTGCATAGTCAGCGTTCCGATAAGGCGCATTCCACATGCATTTCGTATTGTTGATAACTGTCCTTTGGATATCACGCGCTTATCGGCAGCTGCTGACTATGTCATATGACTGTTATAGGTTTGTACTTTAAAACTTCCCATACGCCGAAAATTTCCACAGAGTGTGTCTGCAATCTTTCCTCATTGCCAGCTGGTTCCTATGACGTATGACTGATATGGTTTTACACTTTAGAAACTTTCCATACAGTGTGTGTCTACATATCGTAAAACTTTCCACGTTGCCAGGTGGTTCCTATCATGTCATATCTTACGAGATTGAGCTTTATACTTGCAGCAACGTGCACAATGACCGGTTATGCCGCACAACTTACACTTAGCATTAATAGCAGGACACTTGCCAGTGTTATGCTTAACATAACCATCTAGTACATTCAGACTGAGCGTTAGTGTTAGACTGGATGGACGCCACCCTAGGCTTGCGACGACTCTTCACTGCATCCACGGACTTCGTGTGCACGTTCAGGTCTTGCATCTGACGTTCGACTTCTTCGCCTCGGTGAGTAGACCAATGTCCATACGCTGCATCTCGCGTGAAACAGATTGATCGAGAATTCCCACCACGAGACGATCCCGAATTTGCATAGAACTATCAAGGAACTCGCAGCGGTCTGCCGATTCGTTCAGCGCACGTATAAACTGTTCCACCGACTCGTCTTCCGCTTGAACACGGCGGAAGAACTTGGCTCTAGTAGATAACGTATCTGCGAGGAGCGAAGTAGTCTTCAAACGCCTTTTTCTCGTAGACACCAACTTCGTCTGCGCCAAGACTGAGACTAGTGAAAATTTACTCAGCCCTTGAACCCATGCTATAGATAAGACTGTCAATTTGGACACTGTCATTTCACTGTCCAATTTAAAGACTGTTCTAAATCTGGACCAACGACTGATCCACTCGGACCAATTCTCCGGCAGAAAGTCGAATTCTTTCGGGGGATTAAACTTTGCCGCCAGTAGAACGCAATGTTCAATGCGTTGATGAACAATTTGCACCGTTACAGTTAACGCTAAACTTCAAGCAATAGTTTCAACTAGTCCGCCAGGTTTCGACATAGTTGTCTCACACAGTCCGCCAAATTGCGTACCTGACTGGACTTCACGCATTGGTCACACTTTATCCGGCAGATGGCACCACAACTGCACAACAGCACGCTGCCGACCAGCGACAACGGCTCGCATGACAGCCATTTTCTCCGAAACGTTCGGTGCGTCGGGAATATATTCTTTTCTTTTACTGGTAGCTGCCATCACAAATACAGTTGGCAAAACTCACTACAGACGATGTAGCTGCTCGCGGTTCGAATAGTCGTATCGGCCACCATATTAGGTAGTTCCTGGGCTGTGAATCATTGATATCGTGCTGATAACTAGAAAGACGACCAAGGCGACATGTTGCGTGAAACGGAACTATTTATTGTATTCCTACCCAGTATAAGGCATATCACAACATACATATATTAGTTAGCAGTCCGACCGTTGCGCGAGACGTCGATTGCATTTTGTTTAGTTAAATTTGTTCTTGTTTGGTGTTTATATCATGCTTGTTCACACATAGTCTTTTGTTTCTGCTCGAGCATAAGCAAAGAAAGTCGATACGGAATCTCCGACATGCAGCCAGTGAATATGCATGTGATTAAATTGCACTAAACTACAAAAAAGTTTACTGTCGGTTTATTTTGTGTGTGACATGTTTCAATATAAGTTTAATGTTGAATAGTTGTTATAGTATAGTATTATCTGATAAAAGTGTATCCTTATTTAATTTGTTATTTCATAGTTTGCCTGAGAGCCAAACATCGTCTCTACCCGAATCTGGGGTAAAGCCCCCTACCGGTAACATTGGCTGGAGCTTAATAATCCAGTCCGTTGTGACGGGCCAATGCTGCCACTTCACGGCGGCTGGATAATCGAGGCTAGCGCTCGACTGACTAAGTGGGGTAAGACCACATTAAGGATTCGTCCGCCATTACCCAGTTAAAGAGTGCCTTGAAAATACCGTTTTGGTGTGATGTGTGAACTTTTTTCGAGCACTTTGACATGGCACATGTTAGTCCAGTGGATACTCAGAACTCGGAACTCAGAATCAATTTATTTGACCTATAAATACGATACATATACGAATAACGTAGGTAATAGATAAGGTCGGGAGACTCCCATTAAGATATATAATATCGCTAGCACAGGAGCCACCCCATAAATATAAACAACAACAAAATTTACATGACACAAATCAGAATAGCATATGACTTCTTTTTATAATTGATAATTACTCAATGTATCAACATGCATGCATAATATAAGGACTGATTATATGTACTCGTGTACACATTGACGTACACATGGATACTTAGGTATACATTCCAATACGTATTACGAATTACAAATAAAGCAATTATGGCTACGACAACTGGATTCATAATTTAAAATAAAAAGTTTGTTGTGTATGTTGAAAAACCATACAGACTGTGGGTGTAAATTTTATTAATGATAATACTTGGTGTATTGTTAACTGTCTCTACTGTGTTGTGTCTAATGCTTTCTTTTGGCAAATTCATGTTTGAATCTGGACATATACAGATTATTTCTTTCACGTGTGCAGCGCTGATGAATATCATAGATGTGTGTGTTTGGAAAAACATTGAAGTCGTAGGGTAAAATATTGTTAATTAATTTATAGTAAAATTTTAATTGTTTGATTTTATAAATGTCATCCAACTTTAGCAACTGAAGTCTTTTAAAAATAGGACTTGTGTGAGCATTGTACTTACTTAAGGATAATATTCGTATTGCCTTTTTCTGTAATTTGACAATTCGATGTGCCTGATGACCCAATAAAAGTAAGCCATAATTACTATGAGGGAGAATAAGAGCATTGTACATAATATATAATGTATTAGATGGTAAAAAGTGTTTAAGTTTATTTAGTATGCCTGTTGTTTTATATATTTTATTTGCTATTTTGTTTGTATGAGTCTGCCAGTTTAAATGGTTATTTATTGTGATGCCTAAAAAATTGAAATCATTTACACATTCTGATACTGAATGTACTACTGCATTAGATCTTTTACGAGATAGCAATAAATATACTCTAGTCACTCGCGTATTCGCACAGTGGCTATTTTGTAGAACGTACCAATATTTCAAAATCCGTCACCAGATTGGGGCGAAATTGAGGGGTGTCAGGTTTGGGTGGATTTTTCTGAAAAATATGAGGCATGAGAATTTCACGAGTTTTCCACAGCACTTGTGTCAATGGAGGTTAAATATGCTGTGAAATTTTCAAGAACATCGTAAGACAGATAATGGGACTTGACTTAGACTGCCATGCTGGTGATTTGTACTTGTCGAACAGACATATCTTACAGCTCTGCTATGATAATGATGATGCTGATAATAATAACAATGTTCAACAACAACAACAACAATAGCAACGACAACAACAACAACACCAATAACAATGACAACAAACTGAGCTGCTGATAACCGCATAATTTACAAGGCGCTCTAATTAGTGTGGTATCAACCGAAAAATCTAGGTGTTTGACACACAGACAAAGAACGGCATCATGTACTGGAAAGACCGTAAAGCTAGGGTAGTCGTGTACGTAAGGTGGACGTTTTTATCAACATTTTATTGTTTATGCAGTCGAAGAGTCTCAACCGAGGCAACCTTTATGAATGGGTCACCACAAAATGTCTAAACACAACACCATATGCGTTGCTACCTAAATGGTCTGGACCATCTCCAAATATTTGGGAAGGTACAGTATTGATAAACGTACTAAGGCATTTAATAAATTATCAGAGCAGGTGTTTTGATCATAACAGTTAGCGCAGTACACGTTGCCAGCCCTCTGTGGGCTTTCGTAAATCGAAATCATCGGCTTTGATAGAGCACCATTTTCCATGTCCCTGTGTGTGATATTTTACAATCCCAGACATAGAGACCAGGTGCAATTGTCTCTTCCGATCGATACTGGCAAAGAGGGGGGGGGGGGGGGAATGAATTCGTTCAAACTTCCAAAAAGAAAATAGGTGGATTCGAATGCCAGTCCTTTTAACTGGCACTAACCGCTGGACCACTGAGCTCGGTGGTAAGCAAAGGCGAGCAGAGGCGACATGAAGCGGGAATTAGCGTGTTTCCACGGAAGTTACGTCACTGTCGCGAGCGCCATTTTAACCCGCAGGTATTAAATGCAATGGGACATTTGTTTGGATTAACCCGGAACACGACACCGCACGGTGTATCAGTACAAACATTCACGAAAGGCAGTCCGAACGACGAATGTTAGGCCCTTCTATCGACGTGGCAAGTTGAGACGTTATTCAAGTGTTATTTACTATTATTACTTATTAAAACTACAGAACAAATGCGACGAACAAGAAATTAAAGAAATTGTAATAAAGGAATTGATTGCAGATCAACCAACCGAGGATGCCACCCATACTCATACTACCGACACAGTTAATAACGAGGTGTTACAGGACACAGTTAAAGAAATAGCTGAAAGAAAATCAAGAGAAGCAAACTTTATTATCTTCAATGCACCAGAACCAGAAACCAATCTAAAGATCAAAGAATCAAGTTAGACATGGAGTTAGTTGAGTGACTTTTCAATGAGGTAAGCCACCATAATCTATATGTGCACACAGAGGTAGAGAAAGTGATCAGGTTAAGGAAAAAACAAGTAGAGAGAGTAACAACAAACAAATACCAGTTAAGGTAATTATGAAAGACACAGACAAAAATATGAAGTTATTCCGAAACCTTTCAAACCTTAAACTTAAAGGTCCTCAACCAATTCGTTTGCCCATCGCCAATCCGGTTATTTTAGATCCAGACGTATAATGTGTGAATAGTTTAACTAGTGCGCACAGTCGGTTTAATAAAAAATGCATACTTGTTTTTTAATCGTCAAAAAGAAAAGATTTGTCGTTACACCGGGTATAGCTGACGAAAGCCAATTGCGCTGTCGACCTCCTGCGCCATTTCGGTCACGTGCTTTACGCGAGATCGGCATCCCACGTATTCGAAAACAATAACAACATACACGTGCTTTGGTGTATCAAGATGAAGATTCCAAAGTGGTTGTACGAAGGTACGTATTACACTATCGCATTTAGCAACAAGAACGCGTAGCCGTGTATTAATTCAACGAGAATTGCAACTTGCGAACGTCTACACTCGACTCGAAGCTGACTAAGTCTAAGCCTATATGCCGCTAAGGCTAAGCCAGTCACCAGGTCCATGACGATATCAGCCAGAGATTCAGTCAGAGGCTGTGACAACGAGTATACTATTTGATATGCATTGTATTTGGTTACGTAGGATCTTGTTAATAAACTATGTTATTGCGACAATACATATAGAGAATAGATGACGTGAGGGTGCGAAATGACAAGTTACATTGGTTTGGCAGTAGGCCCCTTTTGATCGTGCAAGTAACTTAGTCAGGGAGCATCCGTAATTTCGTGCAACAGAACGTCAAACACTGGAGTATAATATTGGTGATCATAATTATTAAAACAGTGTTTTGTGACTCACATTTTTATACTATTACTGCAGAAAGTTGTTGATTTGCATTGTAGTTTATGCAAAATGAGATTTTTATATGTCAACCATGTCCATGTTGGTGATGACGATTTTTATTCAATATAAAAATGTAAACATATAAATACATGTGCTCGCACTTGTTTCCATTGTGGTCCTTGGTGCCCGGCTATAGTTTATGTAATTGGTATCCTGTGATACCTTTCAACTGACATATGCCAGCTATTCTTGTGTATTTACCAATATATGTATATATTCTCACCACAGCAATATATGAATGCATAATACGTAACTTGACTTATGATTTTGCTAGAGGCCACACTACAACCTAAGAATGGGAATGAGACGAGGCAGAAGAGGAGCGAAGGAGGTCACCTGGGTCAGGCAGACACAGGGAGGAACATAGTCTGCGGGAGGCCCACATTTGATAAATCCAGGTAATTTCAAATTTATAACAATCAACCACGTATAAGTTGTCAACAAATTTTAATGTGCACATTTACATATATATTTGTTTTCATACACATTTTAATAATAACATCTTGGACATGGAAAACTAAGTTGACTTCTGCACTTATATTATACCCACAGGCATATTATTACACCTTTAAAAGTATTTAGCATATGGCGATAACTCAGAAATAAGTTTATAAAATATATTATTAATTTTTTAAGAAGATAAACATACATGTTATGAACCTTTGAATACTTGGCGAGGAAAATATACTGTTAGCATCACAATAACACCTCATTTTCGACATTCACCTTGACCATTCAACCTCAGGCAGAACCTTAAAATGTCAAACATGAATATGTGTAGTAGTTACACATGGCAGACACTGACATGAATTTGTATACTGAAAACAAAACATATAAATGCACTTTACTGATTAGCAGAATTCAAATCAGTCTATAATATTGAAATTGAAATTTGTTTAATTCATGTAATAACAATGAACACCTTGAAAAGAAAAAATAGTTAAAATGTTTCACCATTTTGAAAAAAAGCATATTCTACTAATGTCTGCATGTTGTATCAACCCGCCCCCTCTCTCCTCCGGAACAACCCTGGTAAACACTGACTGTTTCTAAGATATAAACATGTATAGATGCAGCTGTAGTAGCACATTTCTTGCTGCCGTTTTTCTTGTGAAATGCTGCAGGTCACACATGAAACATTTTTTTATATTTACTGATTATGAGAATGAACATTCCATAATTATTTAATCCCAACACTATAATGATACCTATTTTTGTTTACTGAAAATATGCTTTTCTTTACAGGAGATTGGACTAGTGTGCTTAGTACCACTAGTTCTCCAAGTTAATATGGCATACTGGGCAGTTGTATTTGCCCAGGATCTCGGACAAGATTGTACAGCCATGCAGCATGCTGTATATTAATGGTTTGTCATGTCAATGTCCACCGATTGATCCCAATTGTGTCATGTGTTGCATCCGTGACAGATTCCCCAGTGCCGATGGGGTGTGCACTGGCTTCCAGGTCAGTCAGTTAGCTTAACTGACTAAAAACCACTGTGTAGAATGTAGGTTGCTCGACATACGAATATGGTGATGCCTGACTAGCTCGGCAGTTGGTGATGGAACATGCCAGGGTCTGGCAGATATACCATGAGTCTTCGGGCAACAACTCTTGATGCTGTGAGACAGGTTCAGTGTCGAGCATTCTTCGGTGAACTACATCGGTTTGGATATCGATGACATCACTGTATGTGTTTGCTGTCTTCGATGGTACTGCATACCAGCTTCCTGACATTTTGCTGTACATCCGCATCTACCTATACCGGAGACAAAGTGACAATTAGCATGGCTCTGACATGTATGATATTTTATATGTGATGACACATTTATCGAAAGTCGATAATACATGGTATTTGTATTCAATTAAACTTTAACTTTTAGCAGTGACCATGAAAAAATACATCAATTAGCGAGCATTGTTGCAGTGGTAGGGTTCCATTGTTTTTGTGTTGCTGATAGTCAGTGGCAGCCAGCTGAGTTCTTGCAATGTACACCAGGTACTTGTTATGTACAACACAAGTTTGTGATGAAGTAATGGTATTGAAAGCCTTTTCACATTTTTCAACAACAATCTGTTGATACACTGACAGCAGCATTTTACTTGTTTAAGTTCTCTATGTATCATGAGGACTGTTATATTGTTCATGCCATGTTTCATATTTCTAAATTATTCTTTTTTATCACTGGTTTATATTTTCACAAATAATTTACATTATATTTTCATTTCGCATGATGATTATACACCTGTACCCATTGTACTAATTATTTTATAAACAACACTTCAGCAAAGTTAGTTCTGATATGGTGTAGTATCCAGTCCTCAGGATTGCTCAAAGCGCCTTACACTTGACTTCCTGGCAGACTTGTTAAATCGAACACCATCTCGACTTATGTGGGAAGCATTCAGCCACACTGAAATTAATATGCGAAGACTTCGTACAAAATATTGTGGTCTGTAGCCGGTACTCTTCATACAGCTGAGTAAACCTGAGCAATGTAAGCATGTAGTGATTGTACATGTAATTCTCAGTCACATGGCGATGACCCTGACTAGTCTAGTCACTATTATTTGCGAGTTGTAAACATACATACCATAAACTACAAAATTTTCGAATGTTATACCATATTGATGTTTTTTTAACAAAGAATCATAATTTATGGTTCTTTGCAAAACAAAAACAATTATGATTCTTAATAGTAATTTTAATTTGATATGTACAGCCCCTGTACATAGTACATTTGTTCAACTAAACATCTTCCTAAGTAATTTTTTCTCATTGGTTTACATTTTATGGGCATGCAATATTAAACAAATTTGTTAAATAAACATAATTGTTTAGTCACTAAGTTGTAAACGTACAAGGCATATATAAACTACAACTAGCAGTTGACATCACGTGTACTAGTGTTTTTTTTTTGTAACAAAGAATCTTGATAAAAGTTTCTGTTTGTTTTTTTATATATACCTGACATTTTTTCAACCTCTTCCTAATTTTTGTTTCTATTGTTGTTTTGCATTTTATGTACATGTGATATGTATATGATGTTAAAAATTATTACATTATACACATCAAGTGCAGTGATTGTACCTGTAGTTGTATTGTACTTTTCATTATTTTGTAGTTAATCTCATCAAATAGTGTCAATAAAATGTTTTTACTTTAGTGTCTTTACTTTAATTCACATGCATTTCTAACAACAATATACAATTTAACGAGGACACACATTCCTGCAAAATCCTCATGCAGACAAACAAAATTATCACATACGGGGATGGATCAAGAAATCGAGTCTGGGGGGCACAAAAACCTCCACTGGCGGCCGAACCAAATGGTGTAGTCTAAATTTTGTCGCTACCACGCTGCCATAACTCCACCCGCTCCACTGGAGTGGTGATGTTGGAAAACGCCATAACTTTCAGCTTATTATTATCACCTAAACTGGGGCACATTTTAAACGGTCTGGGAGGACACAGTCGCGTGGGCCCATTATAAAAGATTTGCAGACACACCAAATTCTTAAGGTCTAGAGGGGCCCGCCTGGATCCGCCTATGACATTTGTTTATTGCTTGTATTTATAATTTTGGTAACGGGTTTGGTGACAGAGTAACCACATTTGACAACACTCATTTACCTGAAGGTGAAGAGCTTTGAAGCACACATCTGCATGTGGTGTTGACACACCTCGAGTTCTGAAAATATAGTACATGTATTAATAAAAATAACAATAATCATTTTAATGTACACTACTTGCAAAAGTTGCAGTGCAATGAACGACTACCTGCCAAATGCAACCAATGCCAACGGTCAAAAGCTATCTATATATATATACATGTTATGGACATTACATTTCAGAGGGGCGCTGAAGGGGCAATAAAAAAACCTGGTGAAACTACTGGAATATTCTTTTCCTTGTAAATAATTAAATACCAAGATTACATACAATTACAATTGAATTCATATTAACTTTTTTAATATCCAATAATAGTAATTTTTAATATAAAAGTAATAGATTAGTTAAATTAATTACTATTACATTACTGTTGTTAGTCAATTATGTACATATTGTTTTTATTCAACCTATTACTATTGGTTCAATAATTATAATCGTTACGGATCATTTATAATGCATTTACACTGTTACTATTATCCCAAGCCTACTTAGGCTACTACCATATACGACATAGACATAATATTATAGTCACTTGACTCACTATCATTGTCAGGTATATGCCATAGCGTCATACTGTTAGCTGATATTGGCTATGACTAAAATATAAACAATTACATAAATTTAGTACAAGCAACATTAATATACGTGACTATAGCTTAATAATGTTAAATTACTAACCTGTCTGGAAGAACCTTTGCAAACGCTGCATCTCATTTGTTGATGTTGTGACTGACCCCACGGCACGGGCAACGGCCCACGGCCACTGCCCTGTCGCCAACTCCTATTTACTTTGTTTCGTTCCATAGTCGTTCCCAAATAGAAATACACCTTTATGCGTGGGTACTGTTTTTGTCTGTCTAATTTGCCCATTTTGCTGTGTCGGTGGCATATATGTTCGTGGACGTCCACATATTGCCTAAACTCGGAATTTCATAACATCAACAGCGCCAAAGGGTGGGGTCAAAGGTAAATATCGCCCATAATTCGCGATCACGAGAAGACAAGAACGCGATTCCACACAAAGTTCGATGTCCATACTCAGCTAAAATGGAAGCAAAAAACGGATCCAGTTTTTATTAAAAACGAGAGTTCGCAGTTTTTGTTTTAATTTTAAAAACGAACTAATACGTATGCATAAACGAACTAGGATATCATTGGGGAGTACTTGATTCATCTGGTTTTTGTGTGAAATTACTAAGAAACGCGAGGAGCAAAACAATCGAATTGGTTGAGTACCTTTAAGGAGGCTGACCCAAAATATAATTGCCTCGGCAGTAAACATGACCTAACGAAGAGAGAGAGAGAGAGAGAGAGAGAGAGAGAGAGAGAGAGAGAGAGAGAGAGAGAGAGAGAGAGAGAGAGGAAGGAAAACACTTCTAGAGGAGGCAAGGGCGAAGGAGAGTAGAGCCATGGGGAAATGCATACACAGAGTGAGAGGCCCATCATGGGCCAGGAAAATTGTAAAAATCAAGCCCACAAAGAGTGAGGAGAAAGACGCTAAGATCGCAAAAACAGACAACTAATGTAAACAGTGTAAACTATACACATAAACAAGTAAAATGCCTGTACACAAATGCAGATAGTTTAATAAATAAACTCACTGAGTTCAAAACTAGAATTCAAGAAAACAAATGCATGATAACAGGTATTACAGAGGTAATACAAAAAAACCAGAACTATTTATTAAACCCAGCAGAACTGACCTTAAATTAATACGATTTATTCTATAATATAGTAGACAATCAAGGAAGAGGAGTAGTCCTGTACACACATAACTCACTTAAAGCAACACTATTTCTGTCTTTGGAGACATATTTTCAGGAGTCGGTGTGGATGGAAATCAAATTAAATAAAAAAAATAAACTTCTCATAGGATGCGTCTGTAAAAGCCCAGGGAGTTCGAGTATCAATGATGAATGTCTGAATAAAGCAATTAGCGAGGCAATGAGCTATCATCATTAACACTTTCTTCTGCTTGGAGAATTCAGTTATCCAAATATAGGCTGACAGAATTGGTGTACTATCTCGAATAATGTTGAGAATCCCGAATTCAAATTTATAGAAAATATAACATATACTTTTCTTTTCCAGCATGTTACGCTGCCCACAAGGGGGCGATTAGGAAATAAATCAAACGTCCTTGAATTAGTTGTAACAAATGAAAAAGGTATGATTTATGAAATAGTACACGAGAGTCCACTCGGGAAAAGTGACCACTTTGTTCTTTTAACATTCAGGTGTTATGCTGATATAGCATGTCGAAAATGGATAAAATACTACTATGAAAAAGGAGATTATAAAGGCATAAAGAAAAAATTGGATAACACTGATTGAAGAAGTAATTGGCAATGGTAAAATAGATGACCAATGGACAAAGTTTAAGGACCATATTAAAAAAATAGAGGATGATTTCATACCTCCCAATCATAGAGTAGTTAGTAACACAAACATACACAAAGGGAAAGTACCCCTAGATAAAAAAAATCAGTAAAAACAACTGAAAAGAAACGCACACTATGGCAGCGTTACATGGAAACCAAAGAAGGGAAATACTATAATGAATAGTGTAGGGCTAGAAATCAAGTCTATAAATTAACAAGGAAGATCCAGAAGGAATTTGAAACAAAGTTAGCATCAGAAGCTAAGTCAAACCCAAAAGCACTATGGAAAGATTCCAAAACAATAAGTAGGGAAGGATTTTCAGACTTGAACATAGACCCTAATGACCCAAAATCGAGATTGCCAAATTCTGACAGGGAAAAGGCAAATGTCTTAGGTAACTTGTTCTCAAGTGTTTTCAAGGTAGAACCAGATGGTGACTTCCCCGCATCTCGCCGTTGGAATTAAAACAGAGCATGGAAAATTTGAATATTGAGGAGGAAATGGTTAAAGAAACACTAAATAATCTCAATGTGGGTAAATTAGTAAGACCAGATGGTATACACACTAGATTCCTAAAATAATTATCGACCCAATTATGTATATCGTTAGCAAGGCTTTTTAATAATTCTCTACCTATGGGTGAGCTACCAATGGAATGGAAACAGGGAAGGATCTCAGCAATATATAAAAAGGGAAGCCGTAAAAAGGCAGGAAATTACAGACCTGTAAATATAACGAGTATATTGTGCGAATGCATGGAACAATGCATTAAAGACCACATTGTTAATCATATAACAAGTAATGACCTTTTCAATAAACAACAATACGGTTTTATTAAAGGTCGTTCAACAGTACTACAACTGTTAAATGTTATGGAATCATGGACCAAAGCATTAGACGGAGGAAACTCTATAGACACAGTGTATTTAGACTTCATGAAGGCTTTTGATACCATCCCCCATAGAAGATTGATAGGCAAACTAGAATCATATGGTATAAAAGGCTCAACATTAAGATGGATTGAAGCAACAGGTCAGCATAAACGGAACAAACTCTGAGTGGACAAGTGTAACCAGTGTCACAGACTCTGGAACAGAGGGGGCAGGAGGGTGGTTAGCTGCCCCCCTGGAATTTCATATGGTTCTGCCCCTCATTAAATGTGAGCGTGAATGTTTGTTTTTGTGGCGAGCGTCAATGGCGGGTGAAAATAAAAATGTTATGAGACATTTAATGTGTATTTTTGTTGACCGTGAAAGGTGTGTGTAATTGAATGGCAGATATATGGTTTTTTGCCCCCCCCTCCCAGTAATAGGCGGCGCAGACATATGGTTTTCTTGCCCCCACCCCCTCCTCCCCCCGTCTTCGGATATTATCATTTCAGCCGAGACAGCGGAGAGAAGCTGGATAAGGTAAATTTACAGCAGCGGCGCGACGTAAAACATAAAATTGGTGACTAACGGGGGCGTATTTTTATGTATGATGAGCAAATAATCAGAACGAGTATGATTGATATTTATATAACATATATTTCAACTGATAATTCGTGACATAAACAAGCAGTTATGCAATCGATTTTATGAAGTTAACAACGGCGATCACACAAACGGGAGAATTTGGTACATAATACAGGCAGTGTGCAGTTAGTGCAAGTGCATGTCATAGCTCCCACTGTCTGATGCACCAGTAGGAACTCGCCGATCACAAGCCGAAGCCACGACCCTAGATGTAAACGGGCTGGTCCTTTTTGTGTATACCTTTTCAGCTCACTGACTTTCTGACTTTCCGATTATTTTGGTGCAACTGTATTAACAGGGGCTCCGAGTGACAGGAATACCACACCGCTTGGTGTGAACGTCACCCGGTACGCGTCTCGTGCGAATTCCATATTTGACTGTGGGAATGGTTTAAAAGCATCGATATCAAAACATAGAGATAACGCAAAGTTCAGGACTGGGGCCCCATATGTAATCAGGTTGGTCCGATCTGCAAAACATTATGGCATTTTCCGGCTCATCTACTTTCCAAATTTCCGATTATTTATGCAACTGTATTGCCACCGAACGGCAAGTGAAAGGAGGTCGACCGAGACCACACTTTATGACGTGAACGCCACGAGCTAGACATGTGAGTTCAACATTTGCAACGATAACAAAACATACCATAATTAAGTATATAATGCAAAGTTCAGGACTACAAATAAAACTTTCAAACAGCATTCGCAATGGTTGAGCGAGCAGTCACAATCTCGCAGTTCCACAAAACGTCCCCAGCCATAGCCGAAGTCTACTGCTTTTCACACCGAATGCACATGTGCACGACTCAGTGACACCGCGGGTGTAACATTTGATACAGTGTTGTCGGCACTACGTCACAACGCTCAGTTTTTTATTTACTGTTATGATTGTACCATGTCAAGGTCTAGCTAGCTGTTCATCACCCTTAAAGTAGACATAGGCCTATAAGAAAGTGTGTGTGTGTGCGTGTTTGTGTGTGTGCGCGCGCGCCTGTGGGCGTGTGTATACCCTGATGGTGTATAAATAAAGAATATGATAGATCTACAATCATGCATAATGAGGTCTGGAGTAACCAAGCCAAACGGGGCCGCATCAGAACCTTGCTGCGACATATTACACTTTGTTAGGAATACCTATTAATGGCCGCTGGCTGTGACTGTGACTCACCAGCGCCAGGTGCGGCAAGTGTTCCAGCAATGACACAATGAAGTAGACGGGCCATACGCAGAAGGACACACGATTGCGACGTTGCGCAAGTGGAGCACGACAACAACGTAAAGATAGGAAGGGATATGTACACACACACACGCGCACGCACACACACACGCACACTTCACACACTTGATAACATATATCATTCCAAATTGTTACAATTGCTCCCAAGTTATCTTATTGTGTGACAAATTGTTACAATTGCTCCCAAGTTATCTTATTGTGTGACAAATTGCATTTGCAGTAAGTTGCTCGTCAAACATATGTGTTTTGATCATACATGAACATATTATTGAACATTATCGTGATTGGAAGATCACGTTAATGGAAATGCCGGTCCCCTCTAAATTTGGGACGTAAAAGTACCAATGAGGACGACAAGCTCCCTGACAGTGACCGCATTCAGAGCCTGCTAAGAAAGGTCACTTTGGTGATCATATTCTGAAAAAAGGCACCTCATATGACAATGTAACCACAATACATACATACTAGTCAGATAGAACTGTACCGAACGTTGGAAACAATTAGAACAACTAAAATTACTTGTTTGTTGTTTGCAATATTTGCATATTAAATGTTAAATTTTAGGGCTGGAGTTATTAAAAAAATGTGTAACAGATGAATTAAGTCCTGTAGTTGGCACAGCGCCATTAGGGTGATAGGAATCGCACATTCAATCGTACAAACAAACACTAGCAGGAACGTGTAAATTGAACATTTAATAGCGACCAACACACAGTCACAGTCAAAACAATTCGAGAACGAGGCGGGCCACCGGGGCGGGGCGTGACCCGGGAAAACAGGGGTCACGAACAAACAAGCATAGACGCATATCATAATAGATAGTCTATTGGCGCAGGTCCACTAGTCAAACGATCAACCAGTCGATACGTCCCCGTTAGTCACCACGGCAGGTAAACAGCTCGGTGCCCGGAGTTTCGGTTTGAAATATTTGGCCGTGTTCCACGACACGATCGTACTACATTTCTCTGATGTAATACTTGACAGTGTCGACCGACAGCGTGCAGCACTGTTCGTCGTAAGCCGATAGCGGCGCTGTTGTTTTGTGCCTGACTAGAACGTATGGACATTTCCTGTCACGGAATAAACGACAAGAACCAGGTTCTCTAACAAATATGTAGCATTGAAACTAAACATACAATGCGGAGATTTCTTCTTTGGCTTATTTAGAAGCTAGTCCGCACCTCCGGGTGTGTGAATGTGTTAGCCACCATGGAAAACGTTAACTTCTTCCATGACATGATGTCACCGCTGGTTTTAACATTCGAGTCTGTGAAAATGCATGCTATCTTCGGTCCGTACATGACGACTACAGCTAACAGTGTTTGATATACCCTATCTTGAATAACACCTGTCTAATCATCGCCAGATAGTGAATACGTCGAATGTCGACAGCATATTCGTGGAATACATGACATCATATCGGAGTTCATAGTTTAGTTGTTCGTTCAGAAAGTATGACAATACAAGTTTACACCACAATGCCGGACTACGTTCGTCTGTTACGATTACGTGTCGTAGTATATCTATAATCATAATTAGCTGATCTATCTCGAAGAAATTAAACAATTACATACGTAACCTATTTCCAATATTGAGACGGTTGTTAAAACGTTGCCTATCATATTGTGTAGCTGTTGTATATTATATACACGTGCCTCCTAGACCTTTTGATGTCACCAGTCGAGCCGAGACAGCGGAGAAGCTGAATTTACTGCGGCGGGCAGCGACACATTCTCTACTTGAGGTTTTGGTGTCCCCCCAGACGACCCTCTCTGGATCCGCCCCTGATAAGTTACGCCATTGTTTTCTGTACCAGCTCATACTAAATCTCGTCCACTTGCTTTCACACTATCCAGTTTATGCAAGATCGTCCTATTTATTATCATAAGAGCATCTTCAGCAAGATGCACATTCTTCCTGTGTTCAATTAAGGGCCTGACATGTCTGCTTCAGGAATGGTCGATTGATCAGCAACGACGTCAGCAAAGCATACTTTGTTGAAGAAATTACGTTTTCTTGGTTGAAGAAACGAATGTATGAACATTGGACATATATGGACCTAGTTTGACGTGGTTGTCACCTTGCTTCAACATGGGTTATGTCAGTCCACGACCAATTCTTGTTCCCGGTTGTCGTGGTCCACTTCATTCTCTATTCGTTTGGGCATTCTGTCTTTCAAATGTTAATCCAGTTTGTTTCGCTTAGTTAATCACTCAGGCCATTGCACTTTTTATTCTCTGGGGAGCCGAGCCATCTAGTGCGGGGTTAAGAGACACTGATTAGGAATACCTATGCGCTAACACTAACAAACTAATATTTATCCTGCTCTATGGATCAGAATGTTGGCGTATAACAGAACGAGATCTCAGATACCTTTACAATTATACATTCCACACAAAATGCCACCGAAATATCATGATAATATTCCGACCACAACAACATTAAAACAAGCAATTGCTAAGAATAACTGGGATGGACAGGGAGACCGTGGAAGAACCCAAACAGCAACTACACCTAATCTGCAGCCAGACGACAAAGCAGGCTGCAGGCAGGGAGAGGTGGAGATCTCTTGTTCCCGCACCATGTGTCAGTGGGCATGAATAAGAGTAAGTAAGTGTACGTGGAAGGCATTGAACACTTATCACAAAATTTTTTATGTCACATCGCCGGCGATAACATGGCGTTTATAGGATTGGTTTTCTACAATGCGAAACGCGACGAACACTGTACGGCCTATTACCTCAATAAAACAGGTTGCATATCTAGGTATGTACCACACATTCTTGCCCTAGAGTCTTGGCGCAATTCCAAAAAAACAGAATTAGTTATCCAACTACTTTTACTACAGTCGCTGCCCATAAACCCATATGAATGTAATTAGGTCGACCCTTTTTTGTATTACAACGAACACTGGTTGACTTGTGTTGTAGAACACTCTCTGACCTGGATGTTGGCATTTGATTATGCCACTGAAAGGAGTGACGGTGCACATTACTAACGGCCTGACTTTAGACTAGATACCTTAATGGCTTTGTATGCTGCACAACTAGCCAAAGTTATTATAAATTTTACCCTGGTCGTGATGGCGAACAAGACTGCAAAATGTGCGCAGTACCGACCCAAGTGAACAATGGTAAACATTAACCTGTCTGCAGTTATATCCATCACATGTTGATTTTGTATACGACGATTGAACGTGGCGTTGTTGAACTAGTTGTTATATTCTTGTCGTAACAGTCCGTCGCATTGACCTGGAACAAATCTATAGAAATGTTGTTTTCACTCAATGCGCTCCGATGGCAACTGTAGATTAGGTCGCTGACTACATTCTGCGTGTGTGTGTGCGTATGTGTGTGTTTGTTTGTGTGTGTGTGTGTGTGTGCGTGCGTGCGTGCGTACATGTGTACGAATGTTTAATCGTAAAATGTATGCTGAGCAAAAGATAAATATAAAGAATATTTTATTGATCCCCGCATGGAAATTGCGTTTCTGCTTGTGCAACGCATACAATTACAAATACATTAACATGCCAGAGTGAAATAAAAAAAAAATGACATTATAAAAATCACAACCACGTACCGGTACAAACATCAAAAACATACACATACGTCTACACTCTCATTTATCCAGGTTTACATTCCTAGTTCTTCCTCTGTTCTGTTTAAAGACACTGATCATAGAAGGCACAAAAGAACCTGCATATCTTGTCGTTCTAGCTCTATGCACTCAGAAACGTCCCCTACGTTAATGATTTTATTGTCAAAGTCAGTCTTCAGTCGGTGTGTGTCGTCATGAATTATGTCTCTCAGTTAGTTTGTTGTCATTAGTGTGTGTCAAACCCCAATCGTGACCCCGCACTAACTGGCTCATGGGTGCCTGATCACAAATTTACATGCAAAATAAATGCCAAACTAAAGATATGTCAAAAACTGCTTCACGCATTGACAGGACATGATTCCCGTATTCTAAATATGCTACTAACAACAACATTGCATTTCTTATGGTATATGTATAAAAAAGAACAAAACACGAAATATTTACTCAAAGATATTTTTCATTAAAACGCATAAAATCGTGATTTTGCGCGCCGTTAGGGGCTTTGCAAATATACAAAATTCCAATAATCCAACACATTTTTTATAGGATCGATGCCACCCTCCCAACCCATCAAAAATAAATTGAAAAGGATTACAAAGTGCAGTGATACATTGACATGTATCTACGTCGGAGTTGCTAAAGTGACGGAGTTGCTAAAAATAATTGCCGGGGGTATACAGACAGGTTACCAATTCTTTCTATTGAAAAGAATGGTTAGAACATATTATACGTTAGTGAATTGCAACTGGGTTATTAAAAAAAAAAACTACACGTTTAAAGATACAACTGAAAATGTATATAAAGAGTGGAATTTTTCCACATTTCGTGTTCACTTTTTCTGGAAGGTGGCATTGTGAAAATGGGTGAAATGGACCTTAGTGCTGACCTGACGATCAGCTTTCCGCATTGTACAGGGATTGCCAAATGCAATTTGAATGTATTACAAAATGTATACTGCAGAAATAAAAATAAAAATCTTTCCCATTTTTTATTCCAAATGGACCCTTCAACACCCACCCACCCACATCCAATTTTTTTTATTATTGGGTTTTTATATATTTACAAAACCCCTTAGTCATCCGTAATTATTCAAATGGCAGCGAAATTGTCAATAGCCTTCCCCTAAAATATCGTGAGAAGGGATCTACATTGATGATAACCGATGGCGCCATTGAAGCTGCAATATATATATTGCACACCCGAGCTGAAATCGTGGCACGCAACGACTATTCATCAGCCGTAGGTGTGCATAATCTGTTCACTCTACGTGGCACAATTCCACCATTGACAGTGACTCATCAATCTCTTTACACTCGCTGCTCGTAGTCTAAACACATTCCGTTATATGCAGGTCGTCGTATTTTCTGCTGTGCTACAATAATAGCCATTGCTTGACTGGTGCTGCAGCAAACTGTTTGCGCTTGGCACTAGCCTCTGGTAATGTCAATGAAAGCAAGACTGTGCATACTGGCAAAGGGTGGATTTTATGTTGACATAGAAAAGGTTGTGTTTGCTGCAATGCACGGTCTATTTCGTCGCGATACATAAAAAAAAATCTGCATATTTTCTACCAAAACGTGCACCATTCCAAATTCTTACGTCTGTGACTATACACACATTATATGAAGCTATTATAGACACCGCGTGAAGGTGGTGTTACTGGCGTTGGTTTTATGACCTTTCGTCGCAGTGTTTGGTAAACATCGCAAAAACAGTCTACATCGTAACGGTCCGATGCACACCTGAATTGCATGTCAGTTTCACAAACGTCGTTCATTTTTTATGAACGATCCCTCCGCTCGTCAGGACATCGTGACCCATGCAATTTTCGCAGCAGCGTTTCAACTAATGAATGATTCTTTATTTGACTCAGTCTAAAAGACCTAACACGAGGGGATATGGACATAATGCGGTTGAAGTGAATCGTAGCGCTGTGTTAAGCACACGCTTATATGGTCAGGTATATCGTATGCATATAATATCTTCGCACGAAGACATTATCGTATCCACGTAGATACAATGGGCTCATTTTCAAACACAACATATATTTCTATTTTGGGACGTCTTGTTCGAGGATACATTTAAACCAAAGCCTAAGCTTAATTGCCTTCCCGTAACTTCCCCGCATCAGCAGGGAGGGAAGTAAATTTAACACGCTACGTAGTATTCTGTGTATTGGAGTTCTGAAACGTATTCAACAACTGAACTGGTAAAATAACATTTAACATTTAATCATCCGAACTAAAAACTAATCGTGGACATACAATACTATATTTATATATATATATGTATATATACGTATATATAATATTATATATACATACTATATATATGTATATTTATATATACGGGTGTATATATATATATATATATATTTATATATATATATAACGTGGGCGATATTACGCCATGTCCATCAAGGACCACAAAGGAAACAAGCTCTTGGACTTTCTTGTGTCATCCTTATACATGGTGTACTCTTTATTTATATTGTATGGATTTACATGCTTATATTTATGCTGAATTAATCAATCAAATATTTTCAGGAATATATCAGAGTGCATATGGAAGATGAAAACCCTACCCTTTGCCTTCAATATATATGTATATTTTTTTGATTAAAACAAATCCGCTCAAGGACGCTTACTAGAGTACAATAAAAGTAAAATGCACTAAATGAAGTAAACATTCATTATCACACACACGCACGCACGCACGCACACACGCACGCACGCACACACACACGCACGGACATACGTATATATATATAATTATATATTCACACACATACAGAATACATACACATTGTATATGCGACTCTGTAAGCACTTCCTACCGCTGTTCTACCAGTGAGGTACATACGTTTGATGGTATGTGCGTTTATCATTCCGGCGTGTACTTTGGGTGCGGTGTTTTCACTCATCTTCGCAAGCAAGCGGTGGAAATGGTAATACATGGCAGTTCACTGAATCAGTTGCATTTTGTTCTCGTCCTGTGATTCCAGGAGATCAGTTCAACAAAAAATAGCACATCGGGAAAATATCTTCGATTGTCCATCCGACCAGCGATGAGATGTTGAAACAGACCATTAAACACAGAACGGCGAAATACAAAATAGAGAAAAGCGATAGGATAAGGCTCCCAACGATATATCCACGTTTCGACAAGTCGACGTGCCAGAAAGTAGCGACAGTGACGTGGTCAGCAGCACTCCTGGGTTGTGTTGTTCATTGCTCTCTGTCTGCTCCAAACACGTCCGGGAGATCTGAAGCGAGCTACGTCAAAGAGTGAAGTTGTCAAACTGTATTCTCGCAGAGACGATTCTTCTGAGCGATTGTAGTGTTGATCGTCTTGCCGTCTTAGCCCAATAACTTCCGCAGCACCGCAGCAATCATTTCGCCTGCAACGACAGAGGCAACGTGACCGTGAGAGGGTTGCAAATTGAAAACGTCATTACACCTATTATAGAGCTAACTGTACGCGGATTGCATCTTCACAACATTTATTTTACAAACTGCAAAACACCATTACATGGTTTTACTTTTGTTTACATTCATATACAGCACAATCATGGGCTACCATATGTTCGTGTTTATTTTGTATTTAAAATAGGCGTGGGTCAGAGGCCAACGGGAGGTGTATTGTTGCTGTTCACTCTACCTTCAGTGGCGACGTGCTTGAGCGCTTTCGTGTTCATCGCCCAGGTGCGTTCGCCGAACTCCACCTTGACGCAGTCGCAGGTAACCAGCTCTTTCACCGTCCCGGCTTTACCCAAAACCTACAACAATGGGTGAATGTTTCGATATTGATGACAATATTACTAACAGTGATCCAGTTACATAATGATGGCGACTGACATGGAAATAAAGGAGAGGAAAGAGGGAAAATATTGAAAATCTCAGGTAGATTGGGGAGCAAACTACAGAGCTCAAAAGGAGGTGTTGTTGTGTGCCAAGACAGTTCACTGCTATGAAACAGTCAATTCGCGGGACCACGAACAAGAATGAAGACCGGGTACATTTTAATAAGTATTTTTTTTGAATAGTTTAACTGGAGCAGTGGGGCAGATTGTCAGAGCGCTTTACAAAAACAACCTTTTAGGTTTGACATTATGTAGATTTAAATTTAACCTTCTTTGGGTACCAATAAGACCTAAATCTGCGAGAAATATGTTCAACCTGAGAAAAGATAATTTTGTAAAAGTAGTGGTTAGCTTCATTTTCTTGGGTTCAAAAATAATATCTCAGGTGCCCTCGATGAAGAAATTCGAAGACGAACAAAGACGAACTAAAAAAAGATCTGGAAGGATGGTGATAGAACACTAGCAACGGAGAAACAACTTGTGAACGTCTTGGTTAGCACATTAGAGATATATGGATGCGTGTTGTGGACCAGATGTTACCACAACTAGCACTAATATCAAAATATAATTTACTGTACTTCGGGTACATCGTGACATGTTGGCTATGCCAATAATGATCGGAAAAGGAGACGCATCCAGAAGCGTGGAAGACCACACATGATATTGATGAGATCAGGGATACAACTACGTTGACAATGGATGAATTACAAACAAATGACGGTATTGGTAAGAGAAAACTCATCTGGATATCACCATAAATACTACGACTCAGCGGAACGTGACACTACATTGCGCATGGCTTCGTTCCAGGCCCCATGGCGATCGTCCTGGAAGTCCCGAACAGTTTCGTAGTCGTCGAGAACAATAACGAGACTTCCTGTCCTGATGGCCGTGCTATCCGTGTCTGCGAGCTCCAGGACATCCGGGTGGAACGTCCATCTGAAGAGTTCAATAAGACCCGATATGTGTAGGCCTACGCACGTACGTACGTATGTCATGTGTGTGCATGCACACATGTATTCATGCAGGCATCCACACGCATGTACGGATGTATTTTCAAAATTAGTACTATTGATTTTGAGATATCGTATTCATTCAATATTATTTCGATATGCATTTGCAAGCAAACACTGCACTATGAAGATTATTATCTATTATACAGTTCACAACTAAGTCAGTATGACAAGATGCATCACTTGTCAGACTTTCAATCAACGTAAGTAGTTGAGAAATGAGACTGATAACAAACGCACGGAACACCTACTTGTCCTGGTTGATGCATTCCACATAAACATCCCCATCCTTGTCCACTTTGTGTACAATCGCTTTAAGCCCCAAAGCCTGCAAATGTGACGCATGAATACAAGCCAGGGCCAAGCGAGGTTACCAATGAATTGTAGGGAAACCATTTTGTATAATGAATATGGGAGCACACTTAAGCGGCGTGTACAAACAGTGAGTGAGGGCAGACTGATACAAAGATCTTGAAGAATAGAATAGAGTGCTATATGGAGAAGAGAAAGGACAACGTTAAGATGGAAATCCAGTGTAAAGCGAGGTCTTGAAGGGGCAGGTGCAAATAGCCGAAGAATGCCATCGGATAAGACCGAGACATATGGACAGAAATACTGAAGAAACCAGAAGAGGCCGCGTGATGTAGCCCCACAACACAAACGATCAAAGGAAAAAGAACATAGACGAAGCACAGGAAGAAGAAATATAGTTTTGATGTACATAAAGCTAAATCCAAGCGTAGGAATTCACCTTTGAATCATAGTCACTTTTAATCATGCGAACCCTCAAGGTCTGGTTTCAATAATGACTTACACATCTTTATAGTTTACTCAGTTCGTTACAATTTGTAAATGAGAAAATAAGAAGTAAGTTTCAAACCTGCGTCCATGTCCATGTTGACCAAGTTCTCTACAGTATTGACCCTATGTGGTCGTCCGTTTCGTTCATTGCTACGCTACACATACTGACGACATATTGTTGTCGTCCGTTCCTATCCTAGCCTTACAGTAACTGTGGCATCGGCTTACCGTCCATATCCTTTCTGATTGTTGTCTAGCCTTGACCAGTCTATGGACCGATTGTCAGTGTTCGTTCTGCTACTTTCCTCACCTTGACCGTCAACTCTTCCTGAGTTTCCCTTGTAGATCTTGTCTTACCTTCGCCATGCTGTCGACCCACCCTCCATGTCCTCGCTGCAGCCTCTTTACGGTGTCCTCGTCTTTAGAGATAACGACGACGTCATCGCTGGAAAGGAAAGCGGCTCATGTTACTACGAAATCACAACCATATTGTTATGATGTACGTATCTTCTTCTTAGGCAAGATGATATTCTAGATTCGGAAATATCAAATCAAATTTATTGTAACTCATTACAATACAATACATACAATACAAATCAAATTAAAACAAATCATATATAATAACATACTTGCTAAGATTTAACTTACCCCTTAAATCGACTGTTTGCATTTAGGACAGCGTTGCTTGGTGCATGGGCAGGGGCGCTGCCATCAAGCTTGTGGAGGAGAGCGGGATTGAAGTTCCACCTGCAAGAAAACATATACCGAGAATAGACGTTACATTCACTATAATAACAGTTACTATTTAGTTTTGGTGTGGGTAGCTGACGTAGTTCCTGGTGCAAAACATAATTCAATAATTTCCAGAATTGCAACCAGGTATGAGGCCAGTTACTGGAAATAAAGCGTTCGGTATTTTGATTAAAACAATTAAAACAAGAAACATGTTTTGGTAGCAATAACAAAAACGACTGAACAATCATGAAATAAACATCCAGCTATGTATCCTGAAACGGGTGAACTGTTTTCCGGAGAACTACCACACGATAGGTAGATCGAATTAGAAATAATAAACCAGCAGAGTGAACTACAAACACTCACGTCTGTCCGTTGTCAAATTCAACTTCAATGACGTGCAGTATTTTTCGCTTGACGACCCCCACTTTGCCCAAGTACTGCAAATGACACACGTTTTGGAATAATCGATGTTATCTTGTGGATAGGCGGCCATCTACGTTAATTCTGTAGTCACATTGTGTTGTCTTAAGTTTGTTGTTGCTGACTTTGACAATACAAATGACCCTCGTTGTGTTTACTCCATTAACAGAACACAATGTGTAGCAGCAAATGCAGGACCTGTATGTATTTTGGTAAAATTAAACTTCACTGAGTTTTTCTCCATTAACTTGTGTGGAATATTTTACCCCACTTACATAGGCATTATAGTGGAAGGGACAACCGGTTCTTGATGTTTCTTCCAAAGGCTGTTGCTGTTACCACCTGTGCCCATCAATGGTTCGATTTATCAGTGGCGACAGTTATAACGTGAACCGGTTATGCGGTGAGAGACGACTCGAGTAAGGAAGCCAACTACATACCTTTTTCATAGCTTCTGCCCAGCCACCATGTCCTTCTTGCAGCTCAATGGCCGTGTCCTCGTCAGCTTCGATTCGAACTCGTTCGCCAACCGAGAAATTCTGCACATAATCCACCACGTCTTCAACAGTTGTTGCAATTACACCAGAGACAAAGCCATCGCTAATACGCCAGCTTGTGCAATAATATCATGTCCATGAAAATGCTAATACAACGTTGACAAAGCTTACAAAATAATATGAAGCTGACATCATTGAATCTATACGTCGTTGAAATGCTGACCCTAAATGTTTCTCTTTGCGACAATAACAAAGTTGTTTACGCAAAAAGTGTATGGGGGAAATATTGAGCTGGTAGATGCCATGTCACCCTAGTAACGCAATGTACGTATGTATACTTCGCCGGAGGTCACGCTCATGATTTTGATTATGACGTCAGATGTCGGATCCGTCACTGGCATCGTTACGTCAGAGGGATAGACACAAATGCTGCTTTATCACATAACAGTAGCGTTACACAAGGCATACGCATCTGCCGCTGTATAGCTGTACTATAAGTATGTTTAGTGAATGGTGAATGCCATCAGTCTATTAATTACCCCGGCTGAGTGACCAGCGGCATCGCTGTCGTCGCTGTCGTCGCTAGTAGACGAGTGGAGGGCGTATGCTAGCATCTGCATGACCGGCATGTCCTCAAGTAGCTGAGCCAGCATGGCCACTCCGTCTAATTTCGCCTCCTCCTCCTCAGCTTTCTCCCGAACCCTATCTCTCAGAATCTGCCACCAACGGGTACAGCTTTGTTAACACTTAGTTGCATTTGATTTGTTGTATCCTCGGAGCTGTTGCAGTTAGTGTGGTTCAAATATATGTGTTTCACAAAACAGAATCACCATAACATACACTGTACATACATACACACACACACCACACACACACACACACACACACACACACACACACACACACACACACACACACACACACACACACACACACACACACACACGCACGCACACACACACACACACTCACACGCTCGCTTGCACGAACGCACGCACGCACGCACGCGATCTTCTATGTGATTACGGTTGGCTTGTGTGTGTACGGTTTTGAATTAGTAAAATATAAACGAGCTGTTTAACAATACACAAATTACAAACGTTGGTATAGTCGTAGAGCTAACCTCCTGCAGCAGCAGCTTCCCCGGAGCCATTGATGATCTCACGTCCGCACCGCCGGCGGCACCTCGGGGCTCGCCTCTCAACGCAACTGCTAATCCTTTCGTTTCAGGCGTGCGGCTTTTGGCCGATGCTTTACCTCGGCTTCCTGATAAACAAAATAATCGAGTCGTTTAAATTTGTCCAGATGGTCAAAAACGACACATATAAACATAGTGTTGTAACATGTGAAATGTTGGTGTGCAAAGTTATACATAACTTGTAAATTAGAAATTGGATGGACACTATCTACTTATAATCGAGCTTGCAGATGTATGCGGGTAAGTTAACATTTTCCTCTTAGACGGCTTGAAGCTCGCGCGCTAAACTTTAGGGATTAATCTACGACCCCTATATACTAGAATTGGACATAAGACCTATATCTTTTCAAAGTACCCCGTCCCTACGTTATTGATTGACTTGGCAACATGGAGTAGACGTTGGCATATTAATGTTAATGTCTACCCTCATGCCAATAGCATAGTAATACGAATATTAGTTGACAATTCGACATTATCACGACTACAAGGGTCTGTCGATGGACGTAAATTCACATTCTCTCCAACCGTCATCATTCTGAACATACAAGTGCGTTATGGTGTTAACGTAACGATGCTACGTGTTTTCAAATACTTGGTAAATATTACTGTCACGACTGCCGTACACCAAAGCATCCCGTCAAGTAACGGGCATTTTTTTTAGTTATAAATAATACACTGGAAATAGTGTTATACTATTGAATGTTAAAGACAATCCCTCCTTTTGCCCACGCGCATCGAGTTAGTGCAATTCAAATAATACGTGTGGCACGCGTGCTTTGCCATTTCCGCTGTGCTTAGCTTCCCTATGATTAATCGTAATAACAAACATAAAAATCAAAATATGAATTCAAAGATATGATAAATTCATGTTTTCATTTTATGTATGTTATTATGTATCAACTATCATACCTTTAGGTAGTTTAAATCTAGCTTAATTTTAAGTCATATATTGTGTATGTATTGTAGCAGTGCAATTGAATAGTATGGGAAATGCTATTTATTGGTTTATAACTTCTTGCATTTTCCTTCAACTTTTCTTATTTTTCAATGCTTAACTATATTTTTCATTTTCCCGCTGTTTATGGTGGTTTAGCTTACAAAATAATGTGCACGTTTGCACCACATTTGAAAATGTACTTTGATTACGTAGAATAAATTCAATTCAATTCATTTCAAACCTGCGCGATACATCAAGACAAAGTAATGAGATGTCTTACCGGCGACCGACTCCAAATTGTGGGCGGCCTCAGCGGCAGAGATTCTCTTCTTCGAGTCGTACACCACCATCTTATTGATGGTTGATTTGACTGTCTTCAGCTTTGCACTGTCCTTCTTGTTCACGACTGTAATTACTGGCGATTTCTGTTTGGATTGAGCTGCTATTATCATTTGCATTGCAACCGGAACCATGGCGGGTCCGCCTGCTGCAAATGGCCGACGAGAACCTTGATTTAGTAGGCACGGACGACTACATTGCACGGTTGATATGATAAGCAGAATACGTGACATTTATGGCTGTATATTAAAACAAAACATCAAACTTCATAATAGGTTCTAGGCAAAGACACATGGGCAGTAAAATAAACTAACAAGTAACGGGTATTAAAACGCTAAGGTGAACGAACCTATCTTCGGCAAGAGCATTTTGTCTCTTTCCTCGAAGTTCACCAGCGAAAGGAAGACAAGCCCCATAGCGAAGACGTCGACCGACTCATTGTATGGTTTTTGCTCGACGATCTCGGGCGCCATGAAACCTGGTGTTCCGGCATTGGTCCGCATCAGGGCCGTCGATGCCAACTGTGAGTCCTTCGCCAGTCCGAAGTCAGTGATCTTCACCTCCATATGGTCACCAACGCGACTAGAAATAGTGGCGGATATCAGTGGAAAGTATGGTACACGTTTATATATGAATTCCAGTATGTTCGTTTATGATTGTCAAATTACATTTTCCAGTATCTCGCCAGAGCAGAACTTACGACATCAAGAAATCAACTTGTACTAGGTCTAGCTGGGGGAAATATATCTTACTAAAACCCACTCCCTTTCCCTCCTCCCCCACTGCCCCTACTCTCCCCCGTAGCTTCACATACCTCTCCATTTGACATATAAACAAATAAATATTAGTCCAAATAATCGGTTACTCACTTCATATACTCTCACCCATCTCAATACATCATATATATATATATATACACTGTATACACACACACACACATATATGTATATATATATATATATATATATATATACAGTGTATATATATATATATGATGTATATATATATATATATATGTATACAGTGTATGTATATATATATATATATGGAATGTGTGTATATGAATGTGTATCAACACCAACCTTAACATGATGTTGCCGGGTTTTAAATCTCGATGTACCATTCTGTTTTCTGCGCTGTGCATATGAGCGATGCCCTGCGCACATTGCAACATGAATGCGAACCGAGTCTCTTCATCCGGGTTATTTCTGCAGGAATTAAATATACAATTTCTTACCCATTCCTCGAGTTTATTTACTGACGTGCATATACGTGCATATATGTCTTCTCACATACTATACAAAAGTGAAGTACGCAAGTATATTTATTTGTGTGCACACATACGGTATGCACGAGCATACCAGTATATGTATAAAATTAGGTTGTGCGTATGTATGTATGTATATATGTATGTATGTATGTATGTATGTATGCATGTATGCATGCATGTATGCATATATGTATGTAATACTATGTATGTATGTATGCATGTATGTATGCATGTATGTATGTAATACTACGTATGTATGTATGTATGTATGTATGTATGTATGTATGCATATGTATGTATGAGTATACATGTGTATTAATGTAAGCATATATATATATATAAGTGTGTGTAAGTGAGTATGTGTGTGTGTGTGTGTGTGTGAGTGTGTGTGTGTGTGTGTGTATCCAATTATATATGTATATAGGTTTGCATGCAAGTACGTATGCATGTAAATTAGTAGTTATCAAAACGTTCAGCTGAACTTGATTGTATGTGACCTACCTACAAACGAACTCTTCGAGAGTACCGTCTGTGCAGTATTCTAGCACCAGCCAGAAGGCGTTGTCCTTGAAGTGGTAGTCGAACAACTGTACGAGGTTTGGGTGTTTAGGAAGCCGCAGGTACTTCTTGATCTCCTCCAGTGCTAGCGTGCCCGCGTCTTCTTCAACGATGGCCAACTTCTTCACTGCGACCGGCTCACCGGAAGTGGCATGTCTGCCGGCGTAAACGATACCAAAGGCACCTTGGCCGAGCAGTTCATTGAGATCGACCAGATGCAATCCAAGTCGCATTTCACTCTCCTTCATTGACACTCCGCCACCACTCCATCCACTGTCTCCCCGCCCACTATCTCTTTGCCGATAGGTCGCAGCACTCGCCCGAGAGGACGACAGCCCGTGCCACTGCTACAACAAGAAAAATGTATATGCGATAAGGTTTAATATTTCATTAAGAATATTTAGACAAGACGAAATTAAAGCATTATAACAAAGTATCGTCGTCTTGAAGTTACCACAGCCTCAGCCTTCGTTCCGATTGTCACCGTCAGTATGCTAAATACATACGCAGGCAGGCACGCACGCACGCACGCACGCACGCACGCACGCACGCACGCACGCATATACACATACGCACGCACGTACACAAACACACACACACACAATTAATATATAGACGCGCGCGAAATCATGCACGAACATACCGGGTTCTTTCCTGACGTTGACCCCATTTTTATTGTACGTTTGTTGAAGTCAACGCACTGTTTCTCCGATCATTGGATATTGACTGGTACAGTTCTTGCAGTTCTGCTTCCTCTAGGGAGATATGCTGTATACTACAATGAAAAATAGTTTTTTTTGTAAACCCTGCTCACGTAACGACATTTCCAGCGTCATTGAAACATTATAAACACACGAACATTGATTTTTGCCACATTTTTCACGCACAGGTATGTATTTTACTTTCTGAAGTTCTTTGATAAATCGTTGGAAACCTACTTCTGATAACAGATACACTGATAGAAAACTGCACAAGAGTGTAGTACACATAATCTTCAATAACACATATTGGAGCACAGAAAAGTTTAAATTTTACCTTTCGAACAGCAGTCCGCCTCGACTTGTTTTGGTGAGTAGACACACCCCGATGTGTTGTGCAACTGCGAAGTTCTATCGTATATAGCTGGTCTAAAAATACGTTCAGTGTGCGCCGCATTGAACCTTGCATTTGAACTTACCCTGCAGAGACGATTGGCCGAACTTGAAGCGCATTGTTCACGTGATTTATGATTTCCTTGTTAAAACGAAAGTAGGCCTATAATTGTTGCTGCGCAATAGGTAACAGTAAACTGTCGTAGCATGTTTGTAATTTAAGAGTATTTCGGAATGAATCAGCTGGTGCGCATGCGTTCATGTTGTTCAAATGACGGGGAATGTCCACACTACCTTCAGGTGACTCATGCATACGTGGCAAATGTATTGTTTGTCGTCTTCTGTGAGATTGAGTAGTTTCTCATATCCAACGTACACTGTACATTACAAGCCAATGCTGCCATTTGGTTACACTGCCTCCTTTACATTTGGTTACACTGCCTCCTTTACATTTGGTTACACTGCCTCCTTTACATTTGGTTACACTGCCTCCTTTACATTTAAATTACATGGTTTATATCAATATCTTAATAAACACTATATAATTTAAAACGTGTATGTAATATCTTCTTAGTATATTTGTATCTAGAAACATGTGTTGACGTTACCTAGTTTGCAGTGATGCCGTGCTATAACTTGGGGTGTCCTTGGAGACTCTTGCAGTGGCACCCGTAGAACTGCGGCGTCACCTGCTGATCAATTATAATTCCCGCTACATTACGACCGACAGATGGCGCCATACCCATTATTCGCGCAACCACGAAACGTTCTCAAAGCGCAACTCAGTTGAATTAGTACAGAGCTTCTCAACATTTTTGAATCCACGGCACACTTTCGACTTTAATCGATCCTCGCGGAACACTAAGCCAAATTTTACCATGTCAACGTGTATTGCATTTAGTGTAAACAACTTATAACTACAAAGAATAGTACACATCTCCTTTTTCTACACGGGTGAACAAATTCTAACAAATTTATTGCAGTTAAATAATTTCTGTATGCCATTTAGCTTAAACAGTATTTAAAACAATGACATCAGATACTATCATATTACAATATGAAGAAAATTATAACTACAATTCGTCCCATGATGTAGATTATAAACTTTTTATAAAAATTGTCAAACATCAAATATATGCTTGTAGCTACTCCCAGAAGTCATCAAGTAAGAACTTGACTGCCCGAACTTACATTCGGCACCTGTCAGACGCGTGTTCCTGTCTTGCAGAAGAGCTATGCTTAACGTTTGGATCAGTGCTAGAGAAAACTACTTGACGTAGATGATGCAGATTCTTTAGACAGGACCACATTCTGTTCTTAGTTAGAAATAATAAGGTAGACCATGTTGTTAAAACGGGTAGCAATACTCCAATGCCGTGCCACGGTGTTCACAGATAATTGCACATCTTTTTCTAGTGCTGAAAATGGGACATGCCTTCCATACTCGTAAACAAAAACTTGCTGAATGATAACATAATATTTACGCATGTTTTATCACAAGTGGCAACACTATTTCAAACTTTTAGCAGTGTATATGTACGTTCATACGGCCACCTTGCATTCTTCCATTCAAGTCGTTATAAACATGTATAAAATATCAACTATGCATGTGTACCAGATTTCCCACCCAGTAAAGGTGTGTTGATCTTATCTTGAGAAAGCCAATGAATATGGGTGTGGAACAGACAGTAGTTGTCAGCTATATCACCTGGAAATGTACCAAGAAAAGTCAAGTACTCTATAGGCATTGGGCGATTTTCACGGCTCCGTTAAACTGATTTTAGTTGACCAGACAGGATGTTTGCCAAGAGACTGTCGCGAACAATGAAACAATGTGTGGTTTGAAAACTTGTGTTTCGATTTTGCACATTTGAAGCAAAGCATTTTGCATTTCCTCTTGGCTAAGCTGATTGAATGTGCTTCAACGAAGGTGTGTGCATTTTGTTGCGTTCGCTTTTACTTTATAACTGGTAGTATAACTGGTGTTTTGTGCTACGCGGGCTGAATAATGTAGGGTACTTAACATACACGCTGGATTTGATGAGGGCATTCGGATTCAAGTTCTGCTCCAGCAACTGACTGGAGTAAATGACGTTCCTGTTGTGCTAATGCCAAAAGGATGGCTAGCAGAAAGACGCTTTGATTTGTTCAAGATAATAACATTTTTGATAATGTGACGTTCCTCTTCTAATTCCCCGGCACACATTGGACTTAATCACGGCACACCAATGTGTTTTTACTGAACATTGTTCAGGTCGCGAGCATAGGCCGCTGTCTGTGGCTGCGTCAGGGGTCACAGACAGCGGCCAATGCTCGCGACCTGAACAATGTTCAGTAAAAACACATTGGTGTGCCGTGATTAAGTCCAATGTGTGCCGGGGAATTAGAAGAGGAACGTCACATTATCAAAAAAGTCAGGGGTCAGCACACTGTTGGTTTTCCCATAGACCATGTTAACGTTTTATCTGATTATAAGAAAATGTGACCTATAAAATATCTTAAACTTCTCACCTGCTGTTATCATCATCTCACTGACATGCTGGTAGATTTAAAATAAATTGCATACTTCTAGCTCTCGTAAAATGCCTGTATGTGTGACACCCGTCAATATTTACAAATGCCGGCAAGAATTACTCCGCAAACAGGTCACACAGGCAAATTGCTGCCAAATATCCTTCCGCTTATTCAAATCATCTAGAAATCCACCATTTTACAGTCAACACCTTCTACAATCACATATGAACATCTCCCTACTCAACTGCACTTACGTCAGAGCATGCGAATTTTGTAAACATTATTTCTCAAAAATACACTGCATTGTTCTTCCGTGCAACGAACGGACAGGACGTCTAACTAGAACATGACCCCGTCATTCACTGTGCCGATCTCCAAGCGGGGGTGCACTTCCGGTCACTTGGACTATCCCACAGCGATATCGTGAGAATGTCACGTGGAGCTTATGCACGGGAGTGTATCTCTGTGCATGACGCCGCAGCGGTTAGTGAGTGTGGTATGTGTTAGTCGGGAAGACATATTGAGGTAGACTGAAAATACGCCGAGGGAATCGTACCGACGATGTGCCCAAATTGGAGCCACGTATAAACAACATGGGAACGATTTCATGTGATGGGGTACAATTTGCCAATAACGAATATCTCCCACTAGAAAAAACTATCTGTTGTGTAATATTAATTCAGTATGATTGCATTCATTACATTTAGCATTGAGCCTGCAGATTGCTGTAAAGAAACATCAGCTATATATAATGTGATGTTTTAACTAATGTCTTTGTTCAGCTTCATATTGTGTTCTTATTAAAATCGGCACCGCAATATCATGAAACACGCTTTCCAACAATTGTGTCATGTTACGCATAAACCAGTATGCTAAACTTTAAAATAGGTGCCAATTGGAGTAAATGGGAATAGTAGTTGTAAACTAATTCGATTCGTAAGCAGTGGCACATTTTTAATTAAAAAGGGATGTCCCCCTTCTTTTTCACCATATATTTATGTGTATCGTTTTAAATAATGTTTCTTTAACAATGAAAACAGCATGCGGTAGAATAACAGGTCCTGCAACCAAATATATGTTTTAGAATATATTAGCACTAGTGTTGTCTTAATAACGCAGACGCGCAGCAAAAGCTAAGACGATACTAAGTGAGAGAAAGTCTCGACTCAGTGACACGTGTATCCGTGTCCAATCATCAGCTGCATGCTGTCCTGACTATGCCAGAACAATCCGAGCACAGATGACACTGACCAGCCACCTTAGTATCTACCATATCAGTAGACCCAAAAAGATATGGTCATCTTCGCTTCGCCGAACTATAACGATCACCTACACAAGCCATTACATGTAGTGGAATGTTAAATACAGCTGGAAGGCGATATATAGCGATTGTTACACGACTAGGCCCTACTTATATTTATGTTTACCACAAATATATATATATATATATTTATTATACACATATACACACATATATATATATATGCTGGATTTCATGAAGGAATTTGGATTCAAGTTCTGCTCCAGCAACTGATTGGAGTAAATTATGTACCTGTTGTGCTAATACCAAAAGGGTGTTTCTGTTATAGCTAATGGATTGTTCGTTAGTTGTTATAATTTAGTTTATTTGTTACCTAATCATATACAAGAATAATTACAACATTACATTAAAGTGGACATTTAATACATTTTAAGATTTATGGTCGAAATTATAGTGCGGATGCTATCGTTTAGGTAATCACATTACGCCCGGCACCCTGCCCTCCCATTAATTGTTTTTGCTTTGCACATGTATCTATGGCAAATGCCATCGGTGCGGTTAGATCAGGTAGCATCGTGAAAACAGCAGGGGCTGCCTTCAACGTATCAAGAACAACCCTCAGACGAAGGGTGAAATGGGCGACTTCGAGAACGGTAAAAGATGCACAAAGGAAGGACCTTTGACACCACAAACCCGTGTTTTCCGAGGAACTATAACTGTGCGACCATATTCTTGAACTTGAATCTAGGATGTTTGTATTGTTGATAATTTACCTCAGATTATTAGCGTTTCTGTTTGCAGAGAAGAATGATATACCACACCCATTTAATGTGGAAAGTGAACTGGTTGTTGAGGGGTGGGGAGCAGCATTCAGGAAAAGGCACTCCCAGATCATTTTTTGAGCTCCAGGTTTCAATCGTGTAAACGTCACCGCATTTTCTTTTGACAATTTAGAGGCCGTTATTGACAAATACAAAATTGATCCGTCTAGGATTTATAATGTCGACGAAACGTGTTTGCACCGCTGCAACGAAACAAGGAAAAGTGCTTGCTAAGAAGGACAAAATGCAGGTGGAACAGATGGCCTCTGCAGAACGAGGGACACTTGTGACAGGAATGATGTGCTGCATTATGTACAAACAGCTTCCATTTTCCAAAGGCAACGAACCAACTAGCAACTATATTCGAGGCTATATTTGGCGAAGATAGATCGTAGAAATTGGTGGTGCAGAAAAGTTGATAAACAAGTGGAATTACTGATTGATAAGTATTATTCTTGCCTTAATATCATTCATAAAGTTGCAGTAAACATATATTGAGCAGCAGTTGTGCTTAAAGTTAGTTAGTTAAAGTATTTTAGAACAGCATAGGGTAACTTAGCCTTCGATAAGTTGTAAACAAGATTTAACAAACCTGATTATGTGGTAAAATATATAGGAGAAAAAGTAACGACCTTAAAACTACTTACATAAGATAATATCTGTGTAAGCCAGTACTTGCTAGATATTTTGATCAGGTAGCATTGTTGTTAAAATTAAGCAAGGGCGATAGTCGGGCGAACTCCAGATTTTTTATGTGATAGTGTCCTAGGTATTCGCTAGGGCGCGGCGAAACCTAAATAAATAAAGCAGCCTAACGTATCGTAATTGATTGTATTTAAACTAGGTCATTACCGGTAATGTTAGCGTTCGTGATAGGATAGATAGTCTAGTCAGCTGTGTAATTAAAATCTGTAACATAAAGTGTTCTGTAGTACACAGGAAACAGTCTTTATTAAAACTAAGTTAGTTAAGTTATTAAATAAATTCTGATAGTGATATGGTGCCTTGCAAGCGGCAAGTCAAGGCAAAGCGACACTTGGTGTGCGATCACTGCCAAAGATGGGTACATATTGTATTGTCCGGCTGTGGGAAGTCATGGGCAGAAACCATGGAGGAGGGATTCACCTTTCAGTGCATGGGGTGTTGGAAGGTGAAGTTTCTGCAGATGGAGATAGTTAGGTTGACAGATATTGTAAAGGGTATGGAGATGGGAATTAGCAAGGAGACGGGTGGAATGGAGAGAGACGACAGGGAGAGAGGTGGGAATATTGCAAGACTGAAGGAGAATAGCAGTGGCAAGAAGACTGAGGAAAGGAGATTGAGAGGAGGGAAGGTGATTGGAGGGAAAGAAATTGGAAAATCGACGACAGAAAACGTGACAAGCGTGAAGTTGCCAGGGGAGAAAGTGACCGTAGAGAAGGAGGGAGGGAAAATGAGACGGGAGAGGAGAGAAGAAAATGAGATGGGAGGAAAGATGAAGGGACGAAAGGAAGTGAGAGCAAATGTGATAGATGAGAAGTCAATAAAAGGGACGATGACAGGAGGAAAGGTGACAAGAGAAAAAGCGAGAGGAAAGAACGGATCGGAAGTGAATGTGACAGGAGAGAAGACGACAGGGGGAAAGACAACAACCAGACAGATGCAAACCGAAGAAGGAGCTATTCTAAGGCAGTGATTGAAGGGGTAATGAGGAAAGAGAGGGTGTTTATGGGCGACTCCATTATGAGAAAGGCGGACAAGACACTGAGCGAGGGGAAGGACGTCGTTGTTTGTCTACCGGGGGCTAGGATTGAACATGTGACTGACAGGGTAGAGAAGGTATTGGGACATGGCAAGGGATGGTCTATAGTGGTACATGTAGGAACAAATAATGCAGACAGGGAGGGAACAACTGTGACAGTACAGAAGTATAGACAGTTAGTGAGGAAGCTAAAGAAGACAAGAGTTGAACAGATAATTCTGTCAGGAATTTTGCCAGTAATGGGAGGAAGGGGGGCAACGTATAGAAACTGCAAGAGGATGGCGATCAACGCACTAGTTGAGCAGATGTGTGAAGAAGAGGGGGTGGGATTCACAGATTTATGGGGGTACTTTGTTGGGAGAGAAGATATGTACATGAGAGATGGCCTCCATCTTAGTGGAAAGGGGCAGCAGTTTTCTCAGAGAACCTGCTGCGATCTGTTGACAGTGGGACAGGCTGCATCTATTTAAACTAGATTCGCAGGGGGGACTCACAGAGAAGCCTGTAATTGGAGGCATAGATGAAGACAGCACAAATAAATCAGCAAATACCAGTCAGGAAAACTCTTCTGAAGGTGGATATAATTGTGCTTGTTTAAATGCAAGGAGTATAATAAACAAAAGAAATGAACTAAACATTATGGTAGAAGATATTGACCCTCACATAATAGGTATAACCGAATCCTGGACCACCACCGATATATCAGATGCCGAATTGGGATTGACAGGATATGTGATGTTTAGGAAAGATAGAATAGGAAGAAAGGGAGGTGGAGTTATGTTATATATTAAAGAATATATCCAGGCTTATAGAATAAAATTGGAAAGAGAAGCAGATTGTGAAGAAGCAGTTTGATGTAACACAGTTACAGGAAACTCAACGTTAACAGTTGGGTTAGTTTATCGAAGTCCAAACATAAGCATACAAGAGAATGACAAACTACAAAACGCTATAAGCGAAGTAAGCAAACGGGACTGTGTTATTATGGGGGATTTTAACCACGGGCATATACAATGGAAATCTCTACAGTGTATGGGGAATGAGGACCACAAGTGTTTAGTTTTAATTCAAGATATTTCCTTTCTCAACATCTGCTAGAACCAACCAAGGTGAGAATGTGTTAGACATAGTTTTGTCCTCATATAATGAATTAGTTGACAATGTCAAGATATGTGAGCCACTGGGGAATAGTAATCACAACCAGATACATTTTACCATCAAAATAAAATCAGAAAGGAATAGTAAAAAGCTATATAGGAGAAATTTCCACAAAAGAAGGTATAAGGACTTGAGGAAATATTTATCAAAGATAAACTGGAATAACACACTGAAAAATAAGACAGCAACAGAATGCTGGAATATATTAAATAGTGAAATTAAGTGCACAGTCGATAAATTTGTACCCTTCAAAACACAAGGGAAACGGTCCAAAAAGAAACACTTATCGAAAGAAGCCATTAGAAAAATTAAGTATAAACAAATGATGTGGAAGTCATATAGGTGTACTGGAAATGATGAAGACTACAACATTTATAAAGAAGCATTTAACCAAGCTACAGCTGAAATGACAAATTCAAAGAGAAGCTATGAACAACAATTAGCTAGTAATATAAAACATGACAGCAACAGTTTTTATGCGTATGTTCGAAGCAAACAGAAAGTTCAGGATAAGGTCGGTTCTCTAGAAGATAGTGCTGGAAATATAATATCAGAGGGGTTCTTAATGGCAGAAGACCTGAATGAGTATTTTAATTCAGTGTTTACCAGAGAAGATATTAGTTCACTGCCAGTACCAGTGGCAGATTCAGACTATTTACGACAGTTAATTGTAACCCCGGAAATGGTAGCTAAGAAAATAAGGGCTATGAAGGATAATAAATCACCTGGAGTGGATGGGATTCCGCCCAAACTACTTTTGGAAATTGTAGAACAAATTAGCGTACCGCTTGCAACAGTCTTCAATTTGTCATTAGAAGGGAGTGGTTCCTTTAGAATGGAAAGCGGCACACATTATACCGTTATTTAAAAAAGTTTCGAGAAACAAGTCAGAAAACTGTAGACCAGTGAGTTTAACATCAGTGATTTGTAAATTATTAGAAAGACTACTTAAAGATCACACGGTTGATTTTGTTGTTAAACATAACTTGATAAACCCATTTCAACATGGGTTTTTAAAAGCGAGGTCATGCTTAACAAATATGTTATGTTTTTTTGAAGTCATCACTAAGTGGGTAGATGAGGGATCACCAGTAGATATCGTCTACTTAGATTTTCAAAAAAGCTTTCGACAAAGTACCACATCAAATATTACTGCTTAAACTAAAGGCATATGGCATACGAAAAGGTATAATAAACTGGACAGAAAAATGGCTGATTGACAGAAGACAACGTGTAGTAGTTGATGGGAGGCTTCAAACTGGAAATCGGTATTGAATGGGGTACCACAGGGATCAGTACTAGGGCCTATATTATTCTTAATATATATCAACGATTTGGATGATGAAATAACAAGAAAGGTGTTGAAATTTGCGGATGATACAAAAGTGTTTAGAAGGATTAAAAGTGATGGAGATAGACAGCATTTACAAGATGATCTTGACAGGTTGATCAAATGGTCTGAAAAGTGGCAAATGCTGTTAAATTTTGGGAAATGTAAATGCCTCCACGCAGGACATGGGAACGCAAAGGTAGAATATACAATAGGGATACTGTACTAAGTACTACTATAAAATAAAAGATTTAGGGTTAACCATTAGTACTAATATGAAGGTTTCAGAGCAGTGCGGAAATGCAGCTTCAAAAGGAAATGAAATCCTTGGATTAATTATGCGAAATATAGCGTATAAAGAAAAAGAACTAATACTACCGCTGTACAAAACAATAGTGAGGCCTCATTTAGAATATTGTATACAAGCGTGGAGGCCATATCGCAAGAAAGACATAGATATGCTAGAAAGAATACAGAGGAGAGCGACGAAAGTGATACCAAAACTGAGGGATCTTAGTTATGAAATTCGCCTAAAAGAATGTGTTTTAACAACACAAGAGACCAGGAGATTGAGAGGAGATCAGATAGAAGTGTTTAAGATATTGAATTGTTATGAAAATATTGATAGAAATATTTTTTTCTCAGTTAAGAAAGATAGAAAGACGAGAGGACATGAAGTTACATTAGCAAAGGAGCAATGTAGATTAGATATAAGAAAGTTCTCATTTTCCCAAAGGACTGTAAATGAATGGAACAAATTATCTTCTAGTAGCGTGAATATGTTTAAAAATAAAATCAACACATACCTCAGAAGGGCGGGATACACATAGGTTAATTCTCTGGGTGGCAATCTTGTTAAATCTTGTTAAACTAGAGAACGGCCTGCCTCCCGGATGTAAATTTCTGTACCACTCATCCGGATGGATACAAACACATCGCACGTGTGAAGCCATTAAAGAAGGATCCTGTTCTTCTCATCTTAGATGGGCACAAAACGCACGCAAAGAGCACTGAAGACAGATAAGTAGGGAGACGGATGTCATGCTCACGATCCCACCGCACACGTCGCATTAACGTCAGCCTCTTCACAGAACCTTCATGCTGCCACTAAGCACACATGTTGAATAATTCCAAAAATGTGTCTTAGAAATCATCCTGGAAAAGTAATCACACTCTACCAGTTGGGAGTACTTGTTGCAGCGGCATACGAGAAGTCAGCAACAATGTGAACAGCTATCAAAGGATTCGCCATCACTATATATCCAACAAACAAGTTTGTTTTTGATGACGAAGATTTTGTGGCGTCACATACCACAGATCTACCTCACCCTAGTTCTACAAATAGCAGTAGTATGTCCTCTTATGATCTCATAGAAAACGACATCGCAAGTGACAACGTTCTGCCTGCTACAGTTTCCGCAGAACATCACTCGGTAACATAAACAGGTTCACCTATCACTGACCCCACGAATCGTGAAGTCGCATGCGGCAGTGATCTGTCGTACACTCATTGTCCCACGGAATGTGACATCACAGGCGAAGTTGGCCAACCTACTGCTGACCCAAACGACCATAACATGGCAGCTGGCAGTGTTCTCCAAGTGTCAGGCATTGCGAGTGAAACAGCTCCTTCCACATTCTGTGGAACATATCGTGGCGATACAACGGACACCGAACATCCATCAGCATCCACATCGTACGTCTCTTCGGCAGATAGTGTTCCAATCCCCCAAATCAACCAACGCACTGTGAAAAAGAAAGGTCATAACAGAGGAAAAACCTGTGTGATAACCGGAACGCCTCATAAGGATGAATTGGAAAAGGAAGTTCGCATCAGAGAAGAGAAGGAACCGTTGCAGAAGCTATAGAAAGCTGAGAAACGATAAAAAGCATTAGCAAAGACCAGTAAAGTCAAGGGTGATGACGCAACAGCGAAACCCAAAGCTGAACCTCTCCAGAAGAAACAAAAGCGGTCAAGAAGGCTGTTTCAGCATGATGACACTGATGGCGAGGAGGATGCGTTGTGCTTGTGTTGTACCTCGCCGTACTCTGAATCCTAACCGAACGAGAGCTGGTCACGCTGTGTATCTTGCGATCGGTGGGCCTTCGATGCATGCAGCGACATCGATGTGATCTGTGCAAAAGATGTTAAAGTCGACAAGAACCAGTTGCACGTTCATCTTTGTTGAGTTATTTAAGGACAGCGAAGTACGTTCGACTTGCTTTTTGTTACATTAATTACATTACGAATGCTTACCATTTTAGTTAATGCAATCATACGTTGTTTACCAGCAATTAGTAGGTCTATGATGCATGCAGCTGCATCGATGACGAACATACTTTTGTAGTGATCTGTGCAAAACAGTTTAAAGTCAACAACAACCAGTTACACGTTCATGTTTGTTAAGTTATTTAAGGATATCTAAAGTACATCTAATTTACTATTAGTTACACTAAGAATATTTACTATGTTAGTTAACGCAGTTATCATTACAGTTATTGATAATAAAACTCGAATGCAATATATTTCGTGTATCTGCGTATCCGTTCAACAGTAATACTGGATTCACGTAATGCTTAAGAAGTACTGTTTATATCAGGATTTTGTATTCGTTCCGTTTTCGTTTATTTTCTAACTCGGTTGGGTTGGATTTTGATGTCACACAAAGAGTGTCCACTTTGCCCCAGGAGTTGGGCAAGGTGGACATATTGCAGAGGGTGCACTTTCATCGTTGCAGAACCTAAACATAACAATTCGATGCAACGAAACTGGTTTCATCTTTTAGACCCATTTCAGTAATGATTTTCAGTGCAAAGTATTTAATACAAAATCTAAAAATATGTACACCATAACAATTGTTCGCTTAGGGAAATCGATTTGCCCCGATTTCCCCTACATACACATGCTTGGACAACAGACATGGACAGGGACTGGTTTCAGCATTGCCTCCGGCATAATCAGCAACATCTTGATTCAACGAGTTCAGCTGCACTACGTTTTTGAAAGAGAAACACCAGCTTTATTGATATTGTATCTTCGCTGGCAGACTAGGGTATGGCTCCGGGACACAAATACGTTGACGTCTAGTGTTCCATCGAGCTCTCAATCGACAGAACCCGTGTTCGAATCCTGTGCTGCCACATCGATCCTTAGACATATATGCTCACTCTACGTTGCTCCAGATCACTCAGCTGTATGGATGTGTACCTGGCTGAAGACAGTGGTGGATATTTGTGAGCAAATTGTTTTCGTGCATTAATCGCAGCGTGGCTGAATGCTCCACGGAGACGTCTGACTCAGATTACGTAATGTAGCCTTTAACATTCACCTGACCTTGACCAGGGTCATCCAACCCAATCATTCTTGTATACGTTTGCAAATCAATTTCAAAATGTTAACAAAAGTTTCGTGCTTTACACGGGTGAGTCACAATCTTATCAAACATTTGCCCTGAGCAACCGGACTATCTCGGAATTCTTGTTCGCTAAAGGTTTGGTAGCGATTTTGCGGTTCGCAACGGACGTTAGACGGACGTCATTCGATTGTTTACGTGCCACGCGTGGTTCCGAGTCACGCGATTGATCCACCGATCATTTGAGTACGTTTTACTTGATTTACGTTGCGAATGAGATCAAAACAAACGTCTTTTACGAATACTTCGAGAACCCGTGAGCGTGTGAGTGATTGTAGCGTCAACCGGAGCATTAGCATTTTGGCTAAGGAGTTCCGAAAGGAGGCAAATGATACGATTCGGTGACACATCATCACGGATGACATTAGCATATTTCAAAAAACATTGTGTGTGTGTGCGTGCGTGTGGTGCGTTGTGTGTGTGTGCGTGCGTGTGCGTGCGCATCGCATGCGTGTTTGTGTGTGTGTGGTGTGTGCGTCTGTGCATGTGTGCATGTGTGCGTTTGTACGTTTGTGCGTTTGTGCGTTTGTGCGTTTGTGCGTTTGTGCGTGTGTGCTTGTGTGCGTGTGTGCGTGTGTGCGTGTGTGGTGTGCGTGTGTGTGTTTGAGTGTGTTCGTGTGTGTGTGTGTGCGCGCGCGCGCGCGTGTGTGAGTAAATGAGTGCGAATGTGCCTGCCTATGATGTGTGTGTGGAATATTCGAAAAGTTGTCGTCCGACAGTTTACACAACGTAACCTTTGACCTTCGTCTGACCATGAGGGTAAATCCAGCCCAGTTCCCGTGTATACGTTTGCTAATCAATCTAAAATGTGCATAAAGTTTGGTGCCATAGTCGGATGTCTCAATATTATCAAACGTTTGCCCTAAGCCACCGGCCTCTGTGAGCACACGCAAGTCACGTTCCGAATGACCGACTCAGACCAAACATATTTGCCGTTTTATGGATGTCGTGTCATATTATCAACTCGATTTCTCAGTTTTTAATAGTCTGCATAATGTGTACACCCTTTTCCGGTGAACAACACAATGCTTAACGTGTTTTTACTGCGAACTCGTGTGACCACCGCTTCCTGTGTTACAATAGTCTGCGGCGATCAGTATTATTTTATAACTAAGCACAGCCAACATGCTTGTAACGAAGTCCGCTTTGTCAATGTCGATGTTATCAGGCAACCGAACGACGAATACCCGGTCGTCGTGTTTCGGCATGATTTCGCTCTTGATTAGAAAGAACCAGGTCATCTACGGGCCTGGTATAATTATATATACATCAGCCTAATTTTCGTTTTCTTTATACCTTGCCAAACCCAAATACAACACACGACTACTGCAAGAACACACGTTCACACATGGGTGCATGTGTCATTACTTTCGGTATACACAGTTAGTCACTGTTAGGAGTACCACACTGCCCTGGCAGTTTAGATGTGACCTAAATAAATATTAACGCAGTCAGTCGTGCTGCGCTGTTACTTTTAACTATAGTTGCTTCTCTGGCCGAAGTATTCCGGTGGTGACGTTGTTGTTTTGTTGGCCTACTTAGATATATATCATGTTTAATGGTCGATTGAATGAAATCAGCCTGAGGGTTTCCTACTGATAGGTGCCGGTTTGAAAACAGGCTTTAAATACCTATCTGGACCAATACCCATGTCATTTTAATATCTTATGAAGCGTGAACGAATTTGTGTAACGGAGTGAGGGAGTTGAGTTAAGGAATATTTAATCTTAGGATCAAATATTATGTCGTGAGAAAATTTAATTAGTAAGAAAGAAAGTGAATGTTTTCAAAAAATGTCGATGAGAACGGTAAATTATAATGTGAGTGTATGACAAAAAAAACTTTAATGTGTGTGTATGTGTGTGTGTTTGTGTGAGTATATGTATATATATATGTGTGTGTATATATATATATATACATATGTATATATATAAACATATATATGTAAGGCGAGATGGAATGTCAGTGATTTGTTATAATATGAAATAAACTGCTGACTTGGCATGCAGGTAGACAGGCAGACAGCCATGCAGACAGACAAACAGACATGCGTACTTACAGACATACAAACAGGTAGGCATACAGCTGTATAGATAGACATGCAAACATACACACTGACAGACATCCAGACAAGCAGTTACACGTATGGACTGACATACACAATTACAGACACAGAGACAGAGAAGGTGATATGGGTATTTAATAGTTTGTAGTTCAATAACAGTAATAGTCTGTATGTATAAAAGCAGACACGTTCTTTTGGCCTTGGTGTCATGATTAAATATTGCGAACGTAATTCCGGAACTTGACGGAATGAAAAAAATAGAAAAAACATTGCAAAGGGAAAGTGTCAGTGCATGAATAATAGGAGGATTATTTTAGATAGTGAGCCAGTTCACTTCCATCAGCTTGACAGACTACACACACACAAACATGCATGTTTGTAAATATAAATGTAATGTTTACTGTTTTGCAATTCAGTAAGTAATCGACAACTGGATTGTTAAATGACATATTATATTCAGTCAAACGAATCGGTAATATATCTGTAAAATGTGGAACATTACGACATGTAAAGTACATAGGTGTGTTTCTGACATATAAAATTGACTCTAGCCATTACCTCTGATCATCAGTTGCCTCAAACAGCATACATGTATGTGTGTATTAATGAAGCTATCACAATAAGATGTATTTTTAAAATATGTTCACCGTAGCTGTAACATGTGTTCACTGTGGTTGGAACATGTGTTCACCGTGGCTGTAGCATTTGTTCACCGTGGTTCTAACATGTGTTCACTGCCGCTGTAACATGTGTTCACCGTGGCTGTGACACGTGTTTACCGTGGCTGTAACATGAGTTCACCGTGGCTGTAACATTTGTTCACTGTGGCTGTAACGTGTGTTCACTGTGGCTGTAACATGTGTTCACTATGGTTGGAACATGTGTTCACCATGGCTGTAACACGTGCAAACTCATTTTTAATAGAATGTATATTGTGCAGTATCTGAAAGGGAAACAGAAGTAAAATAAATCTGCTAGAATATGAATACCTTCTTGCAGAATCTACAAACGTGTTTACGTTCAGGAATATTGATACAGTCATCCCTTTGTTCACGTGTCTCTGATTCGTAGATCATTGCACATGTTTAGATTGTCGTTCTTTCATGGGCAAGAGCATCGATACAACACATGCAATTATGTATGCAGTTCTGCGTGTGATTCACCTCATCTCCTACCGCATTCCTACCAGCCGACACAGTCTGTTCAGTGTCTTGTTGCGAGCGTTTATCACGCGTGAAGTTCGCGTGCAGTGCTTGCACCCAATCTGACCGACAAACGTCTAGTATGTCTGGTGCGAGCGGCATGGATCTGTGAAGTTGGCACATTGTAGTCGCAACGAGACGAATCTCGTCTTCAGAGCGTTCCTAACGTGAGAGCTTCCGCAATATCGCGTCTATCATTTCTCCTGCAGCAAGAGAGACAAACTGAAAAAAAAATTATGCTGCGTTCACAGAGAAAACCTTAAAAAAATTACTTTAAACCGATTATGATGTACAATTGTTCGCAACGCCACGCGTCCTTTCCGTAATTGTCCCAAGCTACGTAATTGTTGTACACGTGATGTTGAAATGCTTACTTAATCGATTACGCTATGTGTGAAAGCAGCATTATAGTTTACATAACATGCTGTCGACGTCACACCAGATGAAGCTGTAATGGTATTTTAACTTCATCAACATGTACAATAAACTGCTAAACACCGCTGCACTGCATCTTGTTTTGTTTCTGCTGTTCGTATACAGAATACACCTATGTGTGTGCTAAATTTATACGTAATTCCATTTTACTGCCAGCCATTCCTTCAGTCGTCGGGAATACCGGTCACACGACACATCACCTTTGGTGTCTGTCCTGCAACGTGTTTCAAGTTCAAGAACCAGTGTTCATAATTCATTCAGACGCGAGTAAGTCTTGTAAGTCTACTATGATCATGCTTCCGTTGCTAAAAGACACTGTCCTGCCTATTGGGCCCGCCTCCGTCTTGTGGTGTCTCAGATCTAGGGTGTTTCCCTGTACACTTCTCTGTTTACAATAACAGTTATATCAGTGACACTGACTTGATCCTGCGTTGTATAGTCCGCTCCCAACGCAATTATGTACACGTTACTTAACTGTAAAAAAGTTGGCAAATTTTAATTAAATAGACGATATTGCAAGTCAAAGACCACGAGGTGATGCATCACAGTGGGCCACTGTACCTTCAGTGGCGACATGCTTGAGCGCTTTCATGTTCATAGTCCAGGTACGTTCGCCGAACTCCACCTTGACACAATCGCACGTAATCAGCTCTGTCACCGTTCCTGCTTTGCCCAAGACCTGTGAAATAACAACAATGGGCGATCCTTGAGACATCGATATTTGTGTGACATTAAAATACTGATGCCATCTTCTCTCATAAAGTTGTTCTTCTTCCGGGTAGTTAATTTTAGTGTGTGTATTTGTTCTTAACTTATACAGATATTTTACCTGCTGCATAGTTTTCCGCTTCGTATCAAGAGCAATGTGAGATTGCTGTTTCAAAAGGTAATCAAATTTTAGGGTTGATTGAAGAAACAGCTAATTATACAGTTGTACAAAGCAATAGTTCGGCCTCCTATGCAATACTGCATGGAAGCATGGCGACCATGTCATCATAAGAGTGACCAAGCTCATATCTGAACTGTGACACCTTAGTTATGAAAGCAGTCTAAAAGTATTGGTTAACAACTTTAGAAAGTTGGAGAGTAATAGGAGAAGTTTCTAAAACCACTTGATTTCACAGAGGACAATAAATGTCTGGAATTAATGATATGATGATTGTGTTAATTCTTGCAGTGTGAATATGTTTAAAAACAACGACAACGTCTCAAATTGTCATTTACACTACGGTTGCGCTGTCATTGTACATGTTACTAAACATAATTTTGCAATTAGTTTTAATTTGTTTGACGGTGGCTGGACTGCGGAAGGTCAGCCTAGTGCAACTTACGTGACGAGTTGTTATGTAATAAGCCAGGTTTGGCGGTTAAGAACAGACTGGGCGTGGCCGGCAGTTTGAAATTTTGGAACCCTGCGTTGGGAGTAGACAGCGGGAGTTGTTGCAGTTCGGCGAGGACTGTAGGGAGTGGTGGCCTGCGAGGGATAGCAGCATAGACGGATGCTGTATACCGTTTGGAACTCGGCGCCGACGGTGATAGTTGTAGTGTGTGGCTGGCAAAACGACGAGGGGTCATGTAGTAAGAGAGTGTAGTTCGGCATAAAGACGTGTTGTTGCCACACTCCGGAGTGGAGTGGCCCACACAAGTGTTGTGTTGCGGCTCTCTTAATAACGAGCCTGGAATTTCGTTACATATACACTAAACATAATAAGGTTGAAAGAATAGGCGTCTAATCCCAATATGGCAGGTTACCTTGCGCATGGCTTTGTTCCAGTTGCCATGACGGTCGTCCTGCAAGTACCGCACAGTCTCGTAGACGCCGAGAACGAGAACGAGACTTCCTTTCCGGATTGTTGAGCTATCTGTGTCGGCGAGCTCCAGTAAATCAGGGTGGATCGTCCACCTGAAAGAAGGTGTACATTTGATGATTTGTCCGTGTGTGTGTGTGTGTGTGTGTGTGTGTGTGTGTGTGTGTGTGTGTGTGTGTGTAAGAGCGGGTGCGCGACGGTGAGTGCGTGCCTGCGTGTGTGCATGTGTTTGTGCTTGTGTGCGATTACGTGAATGTATGTGCATGCATGTATGCATGTATACATGTCATGTATGTATGTATGCGTCCGCATACTTGTGTGTGCGTGTGTGTATATGTATATGCTTGTGAACGTGTGTGTGTGTGTGTGTGTGTGTGTGTGTGTGTGTGTGTGTGTGTGTGTGTGTGTGTGTGTGTGTGTGTGTAAATGAGCGTGTGTTTATATCACGTATGTTCTTGTACATTAGAAAGAGACTCACTAGTTCCACATTTCACTATAATTATGTACAACAGCAGCATCAGACAGGAGAGAAAATAAGCGTGTCGGACTTTCAGCGTTGATAGTTAAGAATTTATTTTAAAAAATGTATGACGAATGCAGGGAACACCTACTTGTCCTGGGTGATACATTCCACGTAGATATCCCCGTCGCAGTCCAATTTCAGTACAATCGCTTTCAGCCCCAAACACTGCAAACGTAAAAAAGCATACGTGCAAGCTAGTACAACCAGTCGGTGTTGGTTTAGTCGGGCCGCGTCTGTTTCAGTCGGCTAGTGTATCCACACGCCCGATTGTAATCGGGTCTAGTAGGTGTCTAATATTTTCAAGTTTACGTGATTATGACGTCACGCTGGCTTCCAGCCTGTCACTGTCAGACGGTGTAGTGTGTACACTTCAGTCGAGGTGGGTCTGGTCTGGTCGGGCGAAAAGTGCCAGTGTACCCCGGCCTTTACATGACGTCCATAACGTAATAATGACGTAGACAACGTAAATAGAAGGACAACCAATGCCCCTTTATTAGGTGTGTCCGTCTCTAGGTGACAGGCTGTTGCCAGTGGGTACTATCAATACAAGGGGAATCACCTATTGTTTACTGATATCTCTCTACGGTTCGTACTGTCGACCCAATCCTATTCAGCCATGTTGACCATGGTGACAACCCTTGCTCCATGTTGGCACACCTTCATCATGATGTCATCACATTGTGATCTTCCTTCCTGATCCTTGCCTTACATCGGCCCGATGTCCGTGTCCATTCTGCCCTATCCTCATCAGGGCAATGTTATCGACTTATTGTCCTGCTCTGATACAACTCACCTACATCATACTGCCGATCCATTGCAGGTTTCCCATGTGGGCATTGCCTCACCTTCCTCATTCCGTTGGCCCATTCTCCGTGTCCTCTCTGTAGCCTTCTCACCCTCGCCTCGTCGGAACTGATAACAACGACGTCGTCCCTGCAAGATAGAGGTTCCCGTTACTTAGATGTTGCAATTACAGAACAATGGAACCTCATTATTAAGGTAACCCTCGGGACTGGGCAAAAATGACCTTAACGGAGAGGTGACCGCTTTAGCGAGGCTCATTTCCTATACTTTATTGTTACAGATATAATTTGGGGTTATTCCAGGGGGGACCTTAATTGCGAGGTGGCTGTATTGGTGAGGTGATCAGAGAGCGAGGTTCAACTGTATTTATCGTTACGGAAATTACTGTAGTTCAAAGAGTGTGCGAACAATTGCCAGGTTTAATGTGCGAGTATACAGATTTTGTTTATTATTATTTGTCTGCACGTTCTCCATGAAATGTAAATAGGCGATACGTTTCTATATACGGGGAAACAAACATAGCGACATTGGTAAAACGCTATGGTGGTTATGTTTTGTAAGGTCGGTTTGCTAACATTGATGGCTGTATGTTATTTGCAACGTGGTTACTTTCGCAATTTCCTATTTCAGTCTTTGATGTACAAATGTTTTTAACGCGTAGGTGTTTAATTCTAAGATAACGTTTGTTTACCTTACCTTACGCTTTCCCTTTATTTGACTTATTATGTACATGGAGATTTATCTGTCAGCCTTATAATGGTCTTCTGATTCGTTCGGTGGGTTCCACCACCTGCGCGTTGTTGGTTCTCCACCTTTGGCTTTCCCTTATAATTAATATTACCTTCAGGTTGATCCCGAGGCTCCACCCCCGGCATGTGATTGGTTCCCCCACCTTTGTTGTTCTCATATGTATTATAATTTATGTTGGTTAGTTAATGATGGTTTCATTATATTTCAATATTGTTATTTACATGATATAACGTATTACATTAATGGATAATGACTTTGGCTTTATATAAAGGTCTTATACAAACGTACGCTTGCCTTGTGTTATTCAGCAAACTAGCCACGATTCATAGTTAGTCCGTTAGCTAGTAGTATCGTCACACAAACATGTACGTACTCATTAAGTCGGCTGTCGGCATAGCGGGTAGCATTGTTAGACTTAACAGCTGGGGATTTGCCATCGAGCTTGTACAACAGAGCGGGATTCAAGTGCCACCTGCAAGGAAACATCGACAAGAGAACAAAATAGATATTCACTGAAATAGATGTATATTAGCATAAAAAAATTACTAAAGGTGAAAGTAGTCGGAAACGGATTGACATTAGCAGAACATGTGTAAAGAATGAGCAAAGACAGACAGTCAAAAAGAGCGTGGAAGCAGAAGAGGAGGGCAATTGACAAGGAGGAAGACCAAAGCTGAGTTAGAATGTCAGCATGAAATGGGACCTTGGGAAGGCAGATGTCAACAGCCAAAAATCGAGAAAAAAAATCATCGCGGGAGGGAGACAAAGATGGAGAGAGTTCAGAAGAAAGACAGAAGAAGGTACGTATTGAGTGACATGGAACTCATATTGCAAGGGAACAAAGGAGACAACGAAGAAGAAGGATGTGCTTTAGACTTTAGAGTTCCAGAACTTTATTTTATCTTGACCAGTTGAAATTCAGTTGAAAACAACATACCTCATTATTTTTGTGTATGGGCTCTCCCAAAAGGCAATCCGGCGTGAATAAGACAAACCATTAATCAGTTGTTAGGAACTGTTATTTGGTAGTAATTGAAACCGACGATAGAGCATCGGTGAAATACACATTTATATTGCGTGGATTAGCGTAGAAGCAGAAATCAAGAACAAAGTAAAACATTCCGGAGCAGCGGAACGAAGTGACATGTCAGGGAAAAGGGAAATGAGGACAAGTAGAAGTAGTGAAGTAGAAACACTAACATTTCTCCATTTTCAAATTCGACTTCGAAGACGTGCATCACTTTCCGTTTGATGACGCCCACTTGGCCCAAATACTGCAATTAACACATAAACTGCAACGATCGCCGGTTATTGTGCAATTTTTTTGCTAAGTCAACTTTGTTTAGTAGACTGCTATTGTAAATATTTATGTGTACGGCTGCCGTTCAAATTATGTCAGCGGCCACACATATGGTGTGTCATGTTTGTTTCTGCAGACGATGGTGATACCAATGATAATACTATTACTAAATAACTAATAATACTAAAATGTAATATGGCGACGGTATCCGCCTACAAAAATGCACCCGTGACATTTACTGCATTAGCAAAGTCCTCGTGTGTTTATGTATTGGCCAAATTACCTAGCATTGTTATTATCATTACTGTCGCGTTTGTTGAACACTGACAACAGCCACAACGTTTGTGAGTATGCGATTGATGCAACAACTAATGATGACTCGAGTAAGGATGCCAGCTACGTACCCGTCTCAGATCGTTGCTCCAACCACCGTGTCCTTCTTGCAGTGCCATAGCCGTGTCCACGTCAGATTCCAATCTGACTCGTTCACCAACCGAGAAACCCTGTATATAACCAACATTTTCAACAACAGTTGCATGAATTAATAAAATAAAATAGCCAACGCTAACGTATAGTTGTATAACACAAACGTCAATAATGCTGCTAATACATTGCCAGTCATCATTAGGTTTTATTTTGTGAAAAAAGTCACTCCAAGTTCTTCAATTCATTATGAGAAAAACATATTGGCGGAATATGCAGAGCTACACATTGGCAAATATTGGTGTTTTTCCCTCTGGTGTCCTAAGAGCTGCTAATGTCGGCTACATTAAAAAGGGTCGGTCGGTTAACCGGAGACACACATAGCTATTATGTGGAAAGGCGTTATAATCACTAAATACCTCTTCGCTACATAAACGGGTGTGTTTCGTTTTCGCAAATAAGACAGTATCTTTTAGACTTATCGTTGTATCAGATACACGTTAAATTTGTGTACACTGTTTACTTAGTTAATGTTATCCTCTAGTTACCTCAGTCGAGCTACCGTTGCTTTCACTGCTGCCAGACGAGTGTAGATCGTAGGCCAACATCTGCATGACCGGCATTTGTTCAAGTAGCTGGGTCAGCCTATCGACTTCACCTCTTCTCGCCTCTTCCTTTGCTTTCTCCCGAACTCTCTCCTTCAGAATCTAACAAAGGAAACAACTCTGAGAAAGCAGGTCACAACCGAGTTGTTTTACTTGAAAGTGCTATTTCTGAGCGGACAATTCGAATTTGCAAATTGAATCAAATGCACCAATTATTAACTCATGGACGCAGTAAAGCATCACGCACGCACGCACAGGCACACACACAAATAAACCAGATGTTGCTTGAAGCGATTGCTGGCATTATGTTTGTGTGTACGTTCGTGTATTTAAGTTCTTTGTGAGTATTTATACATCAGTTAGATGTGTTTACATTTCATTTATGTCATGTGTGCGTGCGTGCGTGCATGTACGCAAGGTATATTTTGGAATTTATGCGTTAGTGTAGAACCAAATCGCAAAAGCCTTGGATATAGCAATCGGATATGCATAGTTATTGTGTAACTATTATTCATAAAGTGAACATAAATGTTATTAAGGAACAGCTTTTGCTAAGAGTTAGTCAGAGACAATATGTTAAAGAAACTTTGTTTCAAGTTTTTGGTTCGTTTAATGAACGATAGTAGCAGTATGTTTACCAGAGGGGAAAATAGAACTAGTAGGTCAATGGCAAGGTGAATATCATTTACTGCAATATATTATTTGCCAATTATGGTAATTCTAGCAGTGTAAATATAATTATAAAATATAATTGCAAGATAGAGTGGGTTATACGTGCATAGAACATTTAAGGACTGTCGATACGCCAAAGGCTTCCTTGTCCATATGCCATCTTGAACTTGTAGCTTTGGATGGAAGTCTTGTTAAATCTCGTATTATCATACTTAAACATACAATGCACACATAAACATTATAACTGACTTAACCTCTGCCAGAAGCATCTTTCCCTCTGTTGCCGACGAGCTGCTCCCAGTCCCGCTGTCCGCACCTGAAGGCTTTCTCATTGCTGCCAGTCGACTCTTCCGTTCAGGGGCAACTCCTGTGCGGTATTCTGCTGGTACCGCTGCACGTTGGCCTGACAAGGATACGAATCAGTTCGCTTGCAAGCCTACATTTGTTCAGGGGGCCAGACCAATTTTTTTACACATGGTGTAATGGTGTTCTGTAAGAGCATACTTATTATCTAAGATCACAACCTCGTGAGATAACCTGGTAGATAGGCAATGGAATGTTGTAAACAGCTCATAAGCATCACGACGTAATACATGAAAATGCATTTTTGCAACCATCCCGACTACGGTATTTCTTCTTTCCACGTAGACGTCGTTTTGAAATACACATTTTATATAATCAATATATTGTTCCCCACTCGCTCTCTACGATCAACTTATATTCACCAAGCTGGTAACATCGTATGACATACGCAATTGTGCTCTTCAGTTGTGACAGTCACAGTTCAAACTTGGCTGGTATTCAATCTGCCAATCAGGAAGTACTTGTAATATTGTTTGGAACAATTGAAACAGTTGGCTCTATATCTATTTCGCAAGTTCAGCACTGCGATTGCAGCACCTGTCTACAGCTACACTTTAGTTGAGGTAATTCAACTGTCTATGTTGGCCTTACGCGATGCCCCAGCGACATCCTGTATCAAGAGAATGTGATAAAGTTCATAGTGTAACTTTGTCTTTCTGTCGTTGTTATTTCCGCCCGATATGTCAGACTGCCTAGACGTTCTGTAATCCTATTTCCAAATGATATATAACGCAGGAATAGTATCAGAAAGAGGTATCCGCTTAGCATAAGTTCAATCCTATGCACCCAAAGAGAGGCCAATTACTATTTTTGTGTGAAGTATATTTTGATTAATAAATATCTCAATACAGCGAGGCACATAAAGTTGCATCTCACAGTGAAGTTATGATTTAATAATTGGACTTGATCGATTGATCCTTTTAAAATGCGTGCTATATCGTTCATATATCTTAAACCATAAGTTCAGGGTGAATTGCCTTTTGCAAATGTGATATGCTAATGTCAGTTGAAATCAAATAGTGTTAGAAAAAAATGAAAATTTGTTGTAATCCCAGCCTCGTTTACTCTTTGTGCCTATATGTCAAGAGGTGCCTCAATAGGAGTATTGCTTTAGAAAAGTTTTTCGTATGTCGTTATGCACAATCGGTCGTGACAAAGTATCCAGATATCTTACCGGCGACCGACTCCATTTTGAGAGAGACTTCTGCGGCAGACGTTCTCATCTTCGGGTCGTACAGGACCATCTTGTTGATGACTGATTTAACCGTCTTCAGCTTTGCGCTGTCGTCCCTGTCAGTGACAGCTATGACCGGCTGAGTCTGCTGTTTGGAGGCCATAATCATCTGCATGCCCTCAGGAATCGCCGGCGGTCCGCTTGCTACAAACGCCCAACCAGATACAGGATTTTGGCAGCGACGCTATTGTGATTCAATAACACAAATATATATTACACGTGTGCAATTTGTATTCACGAGTTAGATATTGAAAAAATATGACACAAACTCTATATGGCTAGTAACTTCCATACCGAACACACTATACGTAAGGTTGACGGTGTGTAACAAATGATGACTAACTGATCATCTCAGAAAGTCGATGTCCGATATCAGACGATCTTCGCTTGGGGTCGGAGGAGGGGGGGGGGGGTCGGAGGTAGTTTCGTCTGACGTCGGACATCGATATTTTACGCTTCGGACCGATATTGTTAATACATTGATATTATCATGCCAATGTTCTCAAACTTTCGTTGAGGGCAGTGAGGGCCGAAGCCAGATGAAAGAATTGTCTTCTGATATCGGACATCGACGTTCTGAAATTATCCCTAAAAGTACAACGACGAATGCAGATCGTGTACCATTCATAGTAGTTGTTGAATTGTGTTTAATAAACACGTACCAAATCGTATATTTAAACTAGACAAGTACCTAAGAATGCCAACCACATAATAACAAGATGATGAACGAACCTGTCCTTGGCATGAGGGGCGGCACATCTCCCCCCTTGAACTGTACCAGCGCAAGGAAGACAAGGCCGAGAGAGAAGATGTCGACCGACTCATCGTACGGTTTACGTTCGGAGATCTCAGGCGCCATGAAAGCTAGTGATCCTGCGTTGGAAACCATGTGAGCCGACAACGCAAGCTTTATGTCCTTTGCCAGCCCGAAGTCTGTAATCTTTACAGTTAGCTGGTTGCGACGCGACTACGGATAACCATATATACGTCAGCGAAATATATTGTTTTTGTTTATGTATCAATTCTATGCACGAACACACCACGTTTGTGCGTATCTGCTCAATGACTTCCCTTGTAAGTAGTAAACAAGATCCAATACATCGCCACATCAAATATATCAAGGGATAGAGAATATAGATATATAAACATACATACATACACACACACAACACACACACACACACACAACACACACACACACACACACACACACACACACACACACACACACACACACACACACACACACACACACACACACACACACTATGACATTCACTTTTATAAAACAAGACAAACCTGTAATATACGTCCTATTATCAGTTCTACTCAAAGATCTTCGAACAGTTTGCTATGTAAAGGTCCGATGATCTGGAATACAATTCCAACTGTTATACAAAATAAACCCAATTTAAATAGTTTTATATTATCATTAAAGGGGGTATGGTGTTCTAGTTTAATTTCATTCCACCCCGAAACGTCTGACATATGTGTTTAATATAATGTTATTCTACTTAGGTGTTATACCATTGCTGAAGTTTGGCATAACCACATGTTCTTTTTTCCGCAAGACTACTTATGTGAACAGTTATCATCTAATATTAATGTTATTAAATTTACATATATGTTCTATTGATTATAGCAACGTAACCAACACACTACACGT